>CM050171.1:2170183-2262683 GCA_027410445.1 Discoglossus pictus
AGGGAACCTGCTAGTGACACACACATAGCTCAGGGGGAGAGCCAGGGAGCCTGCGAGTGACACACACATAACACAGGGAGAGCCAGGGAGCCTGGGAGTGACACACACACACAGCACATGGGGAGAGCAGGGAGCCTGGGAGTGACACACACACACAGCACAGGGGGAGAGCCAAGGAGCATGGGAGTGACACACACACACACACACACAGCACAGGGGGAGAGCCAGGGAGCCTGCGAGTGACACACACACACAGCACAGGGAGAGAGCAAGGGAGCCTGCGAGTGACACACACATAGCACAGGGAGAGAGCCAGGGAGCCTGCGAGTGACACACACATAGTACAGGGAGAGCCAGGGAGCCTGCGAGTGACACACACACACAGCACAGGGAGAGAGCAAGGGAGCCTGCGAGTGACACACACATAGCACAGGGAGAGAGCCAGGGGGCCTGGGAGTGACACACACACAGCACAAGGGGAGAGCCAGGGAGTGACACACACACACACACAGCACAGGGGAGAGCCTGGAAGTGACACACACAGCACAGGTGAGAGCCTGGGAGTGACACACACACAGCACAGGGGAGAGTCAGGGAGCCTGGGAGTGACACACACACAGCACAGGGGAGAGCCTGGGAGTGACACACACACAGCACAGACGGAGAGCCAGGGAGCCTGCGAGTGACACACACACACACAGCACAGGCAGAGAGCCAGGGAGCCTGGGAGTGACACACACACACAGCACAGGGGAGAGCCAGTGAGCCTGGGAGGGACACACACAGAGCACAGGGATAGAGCCTGGGACTGACACACACACAGCCCATGGGGAGAACCAGGGAGCCTGGGAGTGACACACACACAGCACATGGGGAGAGCCAGGGAGCCTGTGAGTGACACACACACAGCACAGGGGGAGAGCCTGGGAGTGACACACACACAGCACAGGGGGAGAGCCAGGGAGCCTGGGAGTGACACACACAGCACAGGGAGAGAGCCAGGAAGCCTGCGAGTGACACACACACAGCACAGGGGGAGAGCCTGGGAGTGACACACACACAGCACAGGGAGAGAGCCAGGGAGCCTGGGAGTGACACACACAGCACAGGGAGAGAGCCAGGAAGCCTGCGAGTGACACACACACAGCACAGGGAGAGAGTAAGGGAGCCTGGGAGTGACACACACACAGGGGCAGAGCCAGGGAGCCTGGGAGAGACACACACACAGCACAGGGGGAGAGCCTGGGAGCCTGCGAGTGACACACACACAGCACAGGGGGAGAGCCAGGAAGCCTGCGAGTGACACACACACACACAGCACAGGCAGGGAGCCTGGGAGTGACACACACACACAGCACAGGGGAGAGCCAGTGAGCCTGGGAGGGACACACACAGAGCACAGGGATAGAGCCTGGGACTGACACACACACAGCCCATGGGGAGAACCAGGGAGCCTGGGAGTGACACACACACAGCACATGGGGAGAGCCAGGGAGCCTGTGAGTGACACACACACAGCACAGGGGGAGAGCCTGGGAGTGACACACACACAGCACAGGGGGAGAGCCAGGGAGCCTGGGAGTGACACACACAGCACAGGGAGAGAGCCAGGAAGCCTGCGAGTGACACACACACAGCACAGGGAGAGAGTAAGGGAGCCTGGGAGTGACACACACACAGGGGCAGAGCCAGGGAGCCTGGGAGAGACACACACACAGCACAGGGGGAGAGCCTGGGAGCCTGCGAGTGACACACACACAGCACAGGGGGAGAGCCAGGAAGCCTGCGAGTGACACACACACAGCTCAGGGAGAGAGCCAGGGAGCCTGGAGTGACACACACACAGCACAGGGAGAGAGCCAGGGAGCCTGCGAGTCACACACACACAGCTCAGGGGGAGAGCCAGGGAGCCTGGGAGTGGCACACACACAGCACAGGGGGAGAGCCAGGGAGCCTGGGAGTGACATACACACACACAGCACAGGGGGAGAGCCAGGGAGCGTGGGAGTGACACACACACAGCACATGGAGAGCTAGGGAGCCTGCGAGTGACACACAAACACAGCACAGGCGGAGAGCCAGGGAGCCTGGGAGTGACACACACGCAGCACAGGGAAGAGCCAGGGAGCCTGGGAGGGACACACACAGAGCACATGGATAGAGCCAGAGAGCCTGCGAGTGACACACACACACAGCACAGGCGGAGAGCCAGGGAGTCTGGGAGTGACACAAACACAGCACATGGGGAGAGCCAGGGAGCCTGAGAGTGACACACACACAGCACATGGGGAGAGCCAGGGAGCCTGCGAGTGACACACACACACAGCACAGGGGCAGAGCCAGGGAGCCTGGTAGTGACACACACACAGCACCGGAGGGAGAGCCCGGGAGCCTGGGAGTGACACACATACAGCACAGGGGGAGAGCCAGGGAGCCTGCGAGTTACACACACACAGCACAGGGGAGAGCCAGGGAGCATGCGAGTGACACACACACAGCACAGGGGGAGAGCCAGGGAGCCTGCGAGTGACACACACACAGCACACGGAGAGAGCCTGGGAGTGACACACAGCACAGGGACAGAGCCAGGGAGCCTGCGAGTGACACACACACAGCAGAGAGGAGAGCTAGGGTGCCTGGGAGTGACACACACACAGCACAGGGGGAGAGCCAGGGAGCCTGTGAGTGACACTCACACACAGCACAGGGGAAGAGCCAGGGAGCCTGCGAGTGACACACACACAGCACAGGGGGAGAGCCAGGGAGCCTGCGAGTGACACACACACACAGCACAGGGGCAGAGCCAGGGAGCCTGGTAGTGACACACACACAGCACCGGAGGGAGAGCCCGGGAGCCTGGGAGTGACACACATACAGCACAGGGGGAGAGCCAGGGAGCCTGCGAGTTACACACACACAGCACAGGGGAGAGCCAGGGAACATGCGAGTGACACACACACAGCACAGGGGGAGAGCCGGGGAGCCTGCGAGTGACACACACACAGCACACGGAGAGAGCCTGGGAGTGACACACAGCACAGGGACAGAGCCAGGGAGCCTGCGAGTGACACACACACAGCACAGAGGAGAGCTAGGGTGCCTGGGAGTGACACACACACAGCACAGGGGGAGAGCCTGGGAGTGACACACAGCACAGGGACAGAGCCAGGGAGCCTGCGAGTGACACACACACAGCACAGAGGAGAGCTAGGGTGCCTGGGAGTGACACACACACAGCACAGGGGGAGAGCCAGGGAGCCTGCGAGTGACACACACACAGCACAGGGGGAGAGCCAGGGAGCCTGCGAGTGACACACCCACACAGCACAGGGGAAGAGCCAGGGAGCCTGCGAGTGACACACACACAGCACAGGGGGAGAGCCAGGGAGCCTGCGAGTGACACACCCACACAGCACAGGGGGAGAGCCAGGGAGCCTGCGAGTGACACACACATAGAACAGGGGGAGAGCCAGTGAGCCTGCGAGTGACACACACATAGCACAGGGGGAGAGCCAGGGAGCCTGGGAGTGACACACATACAGCACATGGGGAGAGCCACAGAGCCAGGGAGTGACACACACACATCATAGGGGGAGAGCCAGGGAGCCTGCGAGTGACACACACACACAGCACAGGGGGAGAGCCAGGGAGCCTGCAAGTGACACACACATAGAACAGGGGGAGAGCCAGGGAGCGTGGGAGTGACACACACACAGCACATGGAGAGCTAGGGAGCCTGCGAGTGACACACAAACACAGCACAGGCGGAGAGCCAGGGAGCCTGGGAGTGACACACACGCAGCACAGGGAAGAGCCAGGGAGCCTGGGAGGGACACACACAGAGCACATGGATAGAGCAAGGGAGCCTGCGAGTGACACACATACAGCACGTGGGGAGAGCCACAGAGCCAGGGAGTGACACACACACATCATAGGGGGAGAGCCAGGGAGCCTGGGAGTGACATACACACACACAGCACAGGGGGAGAGCCAGGGAGCGTGGGAGTGACACACACACAGCACATGGAGAGCTAGGGAGCCTGCGAGTGACACACAAACACAGCACAGGCGGAGAGCCAGGGAGCCTGGGAGTGACACACACGCAGCACAGGGAAGAGCCAGGGAGCCTGGGAGGGACACACACAGAGCACATGGATAGAGCCAGGGAGCCTGCGAGTGACACACACACACAGCACAGGCGGAGAGCCAGGGAGCCTGGTAGTGACACACACACAGCACCGGAGGGAGAGCCCGGGAGCCTGGGAGTGACACACATACAGCACAGGGGGAGAGCCAGGGAGCCTGCGAGTTACACACACACAGCACAGGGGAGAGCCAGGGAGCATGCGAGTGACACACACACAGCACAGGGGGAGAGCCAGGGAGCCTGCGAGTGACACACACACAGCACACGGAGAGAGCCTGGGAGTGACACACAGCACAGGGACAGAGCCAGGGAGCCTGCGAGTGACACACACACAGCACAGAGGAGAGCTAGGGTGCCTGGGAGTGACACACACACAGCACAGGGGGAGAGCCAGGGAGCCTGTGAGTGACACTCACACACAGCACAGGGGAAGAGCCAGGGAGCCTGCGAGTGACACACACACAGCACAGGGGGAGAGCCAGGGAGCCTGCGAGTGACACACACACAGCACAGGGAGAGAGCCAGGGAGCCTGGAGTGACACACACACAGCACAGGGAAAGAGCCAGGGAGCCTGCGAGTCACACACACACAGCACAGGGGGAGAGCCAGGGAGCCTGGGAGTGACACACACACAGCATAGGGGGAGAGCCAGGGAGCCTGGGAGTGACACACACAGCACAGGGAGTGAGCCAGGGAGCCTGGAGTGACACACACACAGCACAGGGAAAGAGCCAGGGAGCCTGCGAGTCACACACACACAGCACAGGGGGAGAGCCAGGGAGCCTGGGAGTGACACACACACAGCATAGGGGGAGAGCCAGGGAGCCTGCAAGTGACACACACAGGACAGGGAGAGCCAGGGAGCCTGCGAGTGTCACACACACACAGCACAGGGAGAGCCAGGGAGCCTGCGAGTGAGGTTGCAAGTTCATTTTAGGCATATTTGGTGTTTTTATAAAATCGAAAATCGCCTAAGCAAGAGAAAAAATGGCTGCCGAAAAAACTTAACAGAATGACAACGAGGCCGAAGGTATGTGTGTGTGCACCGGTCAGTGTATACATGCAAATGTGTTCTGGTGTGTGCACGGGTTAGTGTATACATGCACATGTGTTCTGGTGTGTGCACCGGTCAGTGTATACATGCACATGTGTTCTGTTGTATGTGTGTGTGCACCGGTCAGTGTATACATGCACATGTGTTCTGGAGTGTGCACCGGTCAGTGTATACATGCACATGTGTTCTGGTGTGTGCACCGGTCTGTGTATAAATGCTGCACATGTGTTCTGGTGTATGTGTGTATGCACGGGTCAGTAAATACATGCACATGTGTTCTGGTGTGTGCACCGGTCAGTGTATAAATGCACATGTGTTCTGTTGTATGTGTGTATGCACGGGTCAGTGTATACATGCACATGTGTTCTGGTGTGTACACCGGTCAGTGTATACATGCACATGTGTTCTGGTGTGTGCACCGGTCAGTGTATACATGCACATGTGTTCTGGTGTGTGCACCGGTCAGTGTATACATGCACATGTTTTCTGGTGTGTGCACCGGTCAGTGTATAAATGCACATGTGTTCTGTTGTATGTGTGTGTGCACCGGTCAGTGTATACATGCACATGTGTTCTGGAGTGTGCACCGGTCAGTGTATACATGCACATGTGTTCTGGTGTGTGCACCGGTCTGTGTATAAATGCTGCACATGTGTTCTGGTGTATGTGTGTATGCACGGGTCAGTGTATACATGCACATGTGTTCTGGTGTGTGCACCGGTCAGTGTATAAATGCACATGTGTTCTGTTGTATGTGTGTATGCACGGGTCAGTGTATACATGCACATGTGTTCTGGTGTGTGCACCGGTCAGTGTATACATGCACATGTTTTCTGGTGTGTGCACGGGTCAGTGTATACATGCACATGTTTTCTGGTGTGTGCACGGGTCAGTGTATACATGCACATGTGTTCTGGTGTGTGCATGGGTCAGTGCATACATGCACATGTGTTCTGTTGTATGTGTGTATGCACGGGTCAGTGTATACATGCACATGTGTTCTGATGTGTGCACCAGTCAGTGTATACATGCACATGTGTTCTGTTGTATGTGTGTATGCACGGGTCAGTGTATACATGCACATGTGTTCTGTTGTATTTGTGTATGCACGGGTCAGTATATACAAGCACATGTGTTCTGCTGTGTGCACCGGTCAGTGTATAAATGCACATGTGTTCTGGTGTGTGCGCCGGTCAGTGTATACATGCCAGTGTGTTCTTTTGTATGTGTGTGTGCACCGTTCAGTGTATACATGCACATGTGTTCTGGTGTGTGCACGAGTCAGTGTATACATGCACATGTGTTCTGGTGTGTGCACCGGTCAGTGTATACATGCACATGTTTTCTGGTGTGTGCTCCGGTCAGTGTATAAATGCATATGTGTTCTGTTGTATGTGTGTGTGCACCGGTCAGTGTATACATGCACATGTGTTCTGGTGTGTGCACCGGTCAGTGTATACATGCACATGTGTTCTTTTGTATATGTGTATGCACGGGTCAGTGTATACATGCACATGTGTTCTGCTGTGTGCACCGGTCAGTGTATAAATGCACATGTGTTCTGGTGTGTGCGCCGGTCAGTGTATACATGCCAGTGTGTTCTTTTGTATGTGTGTGTGCACCGTTCAGTGTATACATGCACATGTGTTCTGGTGTGTGCATGGGTCAGTGTATACATGCACATGTGTTCTGGTGTGTGCACCGGTCAGTGTATACATGCACATGTTTTCTGGTGTGTGCTCCGGTCAGTGTATAAATGCATATGTGTTCTGTTGTATGTGTGTGTGCACCGGTCAGTGTATACATGCACATGTGTTCTGGTGTGTGCACCGGTCAGTGTATACATGCACATGTGTTCTTTTGTATATGTGTATGCACGGGTCAGTGTATACATGCACATGTGTTCTGGTTTGTGCACGGGTCAGTGTAAACATGCACATGTGTTCTGGTGTGTGCATCGGTCAGTGTATACATGCACATGTGTCCTGGTGTGTGCACCGGTCAGTGTATACATGCACATGTGTTCTGGTGTGTGCACCGGTCAGTGTATACATGCACATGTGTTCTGGTGTGTGCACCGTTCAGTGTATACATGCACATGTGTTCTGGTGTGTGCATCGGTCAGTGTATACATGCACATGTTTTCTGGTGTGTGCACCGGTCAGTGTATAAATGCACATGTGTTCTGTTGTATGTGTGTGTGCACCGGTCAGTGTATACATGCACATGTGTTCTGGAGTGTGCACCGGTCAGTGTATAAATGCACATGTGTTCTGTTGTATGTGTGCATGCACAGGTCAGTGTATACATGCACATGTGTTCTGGTGTGTGCACCGTTCAGTGTATACATGCACATGTGTTCTGGTGTGTGCATCGGTCAGTGTATACATGCACATGTGTTCTGGAGTGTGCACCGGTCAGTGTATAAATGCACATGTGTTCTGTTGTATGTGTGCATGCACAGGTCAGTGTATACATGCACATGTGTTCTGGTGTGTGCACTGGTCAGTGTCTACATGCACATGTGTACTGGTGTGTTCACCGGTCAGTGTATACATGCACATGTGTTCTGTTGTATGTGTGTGTACACCGGTCAGTGTATACTTGCACATGTGTTCTGGAGTGTGCACCGGTAAGTGTATAAATGCACATGTGTTCTGGTGTGTGCACCGGTCAGTGTATAAATGCACATGTGTTCTGTTGTATGTGTGTGTGCACCGGACAGTGTATACATGCACATGTGTTCTGGTGTGTGCACCGGTCAGTTTATACATGCACATGTGTTCTGGTGAGTGCACCGGTCTGTGTATAAATGCTGCACATGTGTTCTGGTATATGTGTGTATGCACGGGTCAGTGTATACATGCACATGTGTTCTGGTGTGTGCACCGGTCAGTGTATAAATGCACATGTGTTCTGTTGTATGTGTGTATGCACGGGTCAGTGTATCCATGCACATGTGATCTGGTGTGTGCACAGGTCAGTGAATACATGCACATGTGTTCGGTTGTATGTGTGTATGCACGGGTCAGTGTATACATGCACATGTGTTCTGGTGTGTGCATGGGTCAGTGTATACATGCACATGTGTTCTGGTGTGTGCACCGGTCAGTGTATACATACACATGTGTTCTGGTGTGTGCACCGGTCAGTGTATAAATGCACATGTGTTCTGTTGTGTGTGTGTGTGTGCACCAGACAGTGTATACATGCACATGTGTTCTGGAGTGTGCACCGGTCAGTGTATACATGCACATGTGTTCTGGTGTGTGCACCGGTCTGTGTATAAATGCTGCACATGTGTTCTGTTGTATGTGTGTATGCACGGGTCAGTGTATACATGCACATGTGTTCTGGTGTGTGCACCGGTCAGTGTATACATACACATGTGTTCTGGTGTGTGCACCGGTCAGTGTATAAATGCACATGTGTTCTGTTGTGTGTGTGTGTGTGCACCAGACAGTGTATACATGCACATGTGTTCTGGAGTGTGCACCGGTCTGTGTATAAATGCTGCACATGTGTTCTGTTGTATGTGTGTATGCACGGGTCAGTGTATCCATGCACATGTGATCTGGTGTGTGCACAGGTCAGTGAATACATGCACATGTGTTCGGTTGTATGTGTGTATGCACGGGTCAGTGTATACATGCACATGTGTTCTGGTGTGTGCATGGGTCAGTGTATACATGCACATGTGTTCTGGTGTGTGCACCGGTCAGTGTATACATACACATGTGTTCTGGTGTGTGCACCGGTCAGTGTATAAATGCACATGTGTTCTGTTGTGTGTGTGTGTGTGCACCAGACAGTGTATACATGCACATGTGTTCTGGAGTGTGCACCGGTCAGTGTATACATGCACATGTGTTCTGGTGTGTGCACCGGTCTGTGTATAAATGCTGCACATGTGTTCTGTTGTATGTGTGTATGCACGGGTCAGTGTATACATGCACATGTGTTCTGGTGTGTGCACCAGTCAGTGTATAAATGCACATGTGTTCTGTTGTATGTGTGTATGCACGGGTCAGTGTATACATGCACATGTGTTCTGGTGTGTGCACCCGTCAGTGTATACATGCACATGTGTTCTGGTGTGTGCACGGGTCAGTGTATACATGCACATGTGTTCTGGTGTGTGCACGGGTCAGTGTATACATGCACATGTGTTCTGTTGTATGTGTGTATGCACGGGTCAGTGTATACATGCACATGTGTTCTGGTGTGTGCACAGGTCAGTGTATACATGCACATGTGTTCTGTTGTATGTGTGTATGCACGGGTCAGTGTATACATGCACATGTGTTCTGGTGTGTGCACCGGTCAGTGTATAAATGCACATGTGTTCGGTTGTATGTGTGTGTGCACAGGTCAGTCTATACATGCACATGTGTTCTGTTGTATGTGTGTATGCACGGGTTAGTGTATACATGCAATGTGTTCTGGTGTGTGCGCCGGTCAGTGTATAAATGCACATGTGTTCTGTTGTATGTGTGTATGCACGGGTCAGTATATACAAGCACATGTGTTCTGGTGTGTGCGCCGGTCAGTGTATACATGCCAGTGTGTTCTTTTGTATGTGTGTGTGCACCGGTCAGTGTATACATGCACATGTGTTCTGGTGTGTGTCCGGGTCAGTGTATACATGCACATGTGTTCTGTTGTATGTGTGTATGCACGGGTCAGTGTATACATGCACATGTGTTCTGGTGTGTTCACCGGTCAGTGTATAAATGCACATGTGTTCTGTTGTATGTGTGTATGCACGGGTCAGTATATACAAGCACATGTGTTCTGGTGTGTGCGCCGGTCAGTGTATACATGCCAGTGTGTTCTTTTGTATGTGTGTGTGCACCGGTCAGTGTATACATGCACATGTGTTCTGGTGTGTGTCCGGGTCAGTGTATACATGCACATGTGTTCTGTTGTATGTGTGTATACACGGGTCAGTGTATACATGCACATGCGTTCTGGTGTGTGCGCCGGTCAGTGTATAAATGCACATGTGTTCTGTTGTATGTGTGTATGCACGGGTCAGTGTATACATGCACATGTGTTCTGGTGTGTTCACCGGTCAGTGTATAAATGCACATGTGTTCTGTTGTATGTGTGTATGCACGGGTCAGTATATACAAGCACATGTGTTCTGGTGTGTGCACCAGTCAGTGTATACATGCACATGTGTTATTTTGTATGTGTGTATGCACGGGTCAGTGTATACATGCACATGTGTTCTGGTGTGTGCGCCAGTAAGTGTATACATGCCAGTGTGTTCTTTTGTATGTGTGTGTGCACCCGTCAGTGTCTACATGCCAGTGTGTTCTTTTGTATGTGTGTGTGCACCGGTCAGTGTCTACATGCCAGTGTGTTCTTTAGTATGTGTGTGCGCACCGGTCAGTGTCTACATGCCAGTGTGTTCTTTTGTATGTGTGTGTGCATCGGTCAGTGTATACATGCCAGTGTGTTCTTTAGTATGTGTGTGCGCACCGGTCAGTGTCTACATGCCAGTGTGTTCTTTTGTATGTGTGTGTGCATCGGTCAGTGTATACATGCACATGTGTTCTGGTGTGTGCACCGGTCAGTGTATATATGCACATGTGTTCTGGTGTGTGCACCGGTCAGTGTATACATGCACATGTGTTCTGGTGTGTGCACTGGTCAGTGTCTACATGCCAGTGTGTTCTTTTGTATGTGTGTGTGCACCGGTCAGTGTCTACATGCACATGTGTTCTGGTGTGTGCACCGGTCAGTGTATATATGCACATGTGTTCTGGTGTGTGCACCGGTCAGTGTCTACATGCACATGTGTTCTGGTGTGTGCACCGGTCAGTGTATACATGCACATGTGTTCTGGTGTGTGCACCGGTCAGTGTATATATGCACATGTGTTCTGGTGTGTGCACCGGTCAGTGTATATATGCACATGTGTTCTGGTGTGTGCACCGGTCAGTGTCTACGTGCACATGTGTACTGGTATGTGCACCGGTCAGTGTATACATGCACATGTGTTCTGGTGTGTGCACCGGTCAGTGTATATATGCACATGTGTTCTGGTGTGTGCACCGGTCAGTGTCTACATGCACATGTGTTCTGTGTGTGTGCACGGGTCAGTGTATACATGCACATGTGTTCTGGTGTGTGCACCGGTCAGTATATACATGCACATGTGTTCTGGTGTGTGCACCGGTCAGTGTCTACATGCACATGTGTTCTGGTGTGTACACCGGTCAGTGTATACATGCACATGTGTTCTGGTGTGTGCACGGGTCAGTGTATACATGCACATGTGTTCTGGTGTGTGCACCGGTCAGTGTATATATGCACATGTGTTCTGGTGTGTGCACCGGTCAGTGTCTACATGCACATGTGTTCTTTTGTATGTGTGTGTGCATCGGTCAGTGTATACATGCACATGTGTTCTGGTATGTGCACAGGTCAGTGTATACATGCACATGTGTTCTGGTGTGTGCACCGGTCAGTGTATACATGCACATGTGTTCTGGTGTGTGCACCGGTCAGTGTATATATGCACATGTGTTCTGGTGTGTGCACCGGTCAGTGTCTACATGCACATGCATTCTTTTGTATGTGTGTGTGCACCGGTCAGTGTCTACATGCCAGTGTGTTCTGTTGTATGTGTGTGTGCACGGGTCAGTGTATAAATGCACATGTGTTCTTTTGTATGTGTGTGTGCACCGGTCAGTGTATCCATGCACATGTGTTCTGGTGTGTGCACCGGTCAGTGTCTACATGCCAGTGTTTTCTTTTGTATGTGTGTGTGCACGCTGTGCATGTGCTGCCTCTTCCCTCTCTGGGAGCCTCCCCCCATGTCCCCCCCTCGCCCCTCTCTGTCTGTGTCTGTCTCTTGGAGAAGTTTTTGGCAGTCCTGGGAGCAGCACAATGACTCTCTGTATCCTGACTTCTGCTCTTCTCAGTCAGACGTTTCTAGCAGGTAAGTAGTTTGTATATTGTGTGTATCAGGATATCGGTTGTGTTCACGTATGTTCTGTGTAGTTGACGTGTGCTGGTTGTGTTTCTCTGTATACATTGCGGTATACGCATCTCTGAGTCTGTGTGTGTTCATTTCACGCTTGGATCAGGGTGTGTATTAAGTAATAAGTGACATGGCACACGTCTGTGTGTGTGTTTTGTGTTTGTGTGTACTAATATATATTTTTGTGGATGCATGTTTGAGTTTCTTTGTTGTTTCATGTTTATTTTATCTATGTGTAAATGTCTATACAACATCGTGTAAACAAATGGTTATATCCAGTACTAGGAGTGCAGTGGTATATTTATGCCTATGACATCAAGGCCCAGGCCTAGGGCAGCGCATTGTCAGGGGGCATATACACAGACATTCTCTATGCGTGTATCTAAATACATATAAATAACAGATATATGCTTTGGGGACACAGGAAAAGGCGGATGAATAAGTCTTGTGTGGGAGGCACACGCCTGTATGTGCGTAGGGCAGCGTAGAAACATATTTATAGTATATTATTTTGAAGAACTTGACTTAGTAATGTACAACATACACAGTTTAAACATTACAGGCTGTGATTACCTATTATATTCGGTTTTACTTTAGTGCTGATTAACCTCTTGCCTTTGATCCTAAAAGGAATAGAAACCAAGGATGAGGGGGAGGTGAGATCTCCATTCACTTCCTTTGAATAGCACACTTGTCTGTCTTGCCATCCCCGTTGGGACAATCTGAGCTTCTTCTTGTGTCTGGCCTACATAGACTTAACCCAGGTCTCTGGCTGTAGAAGAGACATCCTCACACGCGTTAACTCATTTATTTTACGGGTTACTTTCAAGCTTTGTTTCTCATCATACTATTCTGGTGATTTTGTGTACCATGAAATAAGGTGCAAGAATCCACTTGGAAAAGTGAGCGCCAGCGCTCTCACATGATGTGGAGTAGAGAGGGGATTGGAGAGGACCCAGAGTAAAAATGAAACAGCTGGAAATATTTGTATTGGAAGGTGAGAGCGGAGCAAAAGAAAGTGTCTGGTGTGCAGTCCTATCCGTATCTATGTACACATGTGTCTGGTGTGCAGTCCTATCCGTATCTATGTACACATGTGTCTGGCGTGCAGTCCTATCCGTATCTATGTACACATGTGTCTGGTGTGCAGTCCTATCCCTATCTATGTACACATGTGTCTGGTGTGCAGTCCTATCCGTATCTATGTACACATGTGTCTGGCGTGCAGTCCTATCCGTATCTATGTACACATGTGTCTGGTGTGCAGTCCTATCCGTATCTATGTACACATGTGTCTGGTGTGCAGTCCTATCCGTATCTATGTACACATGTGTCTGGTGTGCAGTCCTATCCGTATCTATGTACACATGTGTCTGGTGTGCAGTCCTATCCGTATCTATGTACACATGTGTCTGGCGTGCAGTCCTATCCGTATCTATGTACACATGTGTCTGGTGTGCAGTCCTATCCGTATCTATGTACACATGTGTCTGGTGTGCAGTCCTATCCGTATCTATGTACACATGTGTCTGGTGTGCAGTCCTATCCGTATCTATGTACACATGTGTCTGGTGTGCAGTCCTATCCGTATCTATGTACACATGTGTCTGGTGTGCAGTCCTATCCGTATCTATGTACACATGTGTCTGGTGTGCAGTCCTTTCCGTATCTATGTACACATGTGTCTGGTGTGCAGTCCTATCCGTATCTATGTACACATGTGTCTGGTGTGCAGTCCTATCCGTATCTATGTACACATGTGTCTGGTGTGCAGTCCTATCCGTATCTATGTACACATGTGTCTGGTGTGCAGTCCTATCCGTATCTATGTACACATGTGTCTGGTGTGCAGTCCTATCCGTATCTATGTACACATGTGTCTGGTGTGCAGTCCTATCCGTATCTATGTACACATGTGTCTGGTGTGCAGTCCTATCCGTATCTATGTACACATGTGTCTGGTGTGCAGTCCTATCCGTATCTATGTACACATGTGTCTGGTGTGGAGTCCTATCCGTATCTATGTACACATGTGTCTGGTGTGCAGTCCTATCCGTATCTATGTACACATGTGTCTGGTGTGCAGTCCTATCCGTATCTATGTACACATGTGTCTGGTGTGCAGTCCTATCCGTATCTATGTACACATGTGTCTGGTGTGCAGTCCTATCCGTATCTATGTACACATGTGTCTGGTGTGCAGTCCTATCAGTATCTATGTACACATGTGTCTGGTGTGCAGTCCTATCAGTATCTATGTACACATGTGTCTGGTGTGCAGTCCTATCCGTATCTATGTACACATGTGTCTGGTGTGCAGTCCTATCCGTATCTATGTACACTTGTGTCTGGTGTGCAGTCCTATCCGTATCTATGTACACATGTGTCTGGTGTGCAGTCCTATCCGTATCTATGTACACATGTGTCTGGTGTGCAGTCCTATCCGTATCTATGTACACATGTGTCTGGTGTGCAGTCCTATCCGTATCTATGTACACATGTGTCTGGTGTGCAGTCCTATCCGTATCTATGTACACATGTGCCTGGTGTGCAGTCCTTTCCGTATCTATGTACACATGTGTCTGGTGTGCAGTCCTTTCCATATCTATGTACACATGTGCCTGGTGTGCAGTCCTTTCCATATCTATGTACACATGTGCCTGGTGTGCAGTCCTATCCCTATCTATGTACACATGTGTCTGGTGTGCAGTCCTATCCGTATCTATGTACACATGTGTCTGGTGTGCAATGCTATCCGTATCTATGTACACATGTGTCTGGTGTGCAGTCTTTTCCGTATCTATGTACACATGTGTCTGGTGTGCAGTCCTATCAGTATCTATGTACACATGTGTCTGGTGTGCAGTCCTATCCGTATCTATGTACACATGTGTCTGGTGTGCAGTCCTATCCGTATCTATGTACACATGTGTATGGTGTGCAGTCCTATCCGTATCTATGTACACATGTGTCTGGTGTGCAGTCCTATCCGTATCTATGTACACATGTGTCTGGTGTGCAGTCCTATCCGTATCTATGTACACATGTGTCTGGTGTGCAATGCTATCCGTATCTATGTACACATGTGTCTGGTGTGCAGTCCTATCCCTATCTATGTACACATGTGTCTGGTGTGCAGTGCTATCAGTATCTATGTACACATGTGTCTGGTGTGCAGTCCTATCCGTATCTATGTACACATGTGTCTAGTGTGCAGTCCTATCCGTATCTATGTACACATGTGTCTGGTGTGCAGTCCTATCCGTATCTATGTACACATGTGTCTGGTGTGCAGTCCTATCCGTATCTATGTACACATGTGTCTGGTGTGTAGTCCTATCCGTATCTATGTACACATGTGTCTGGTGTGCAGTGCTATCAGTATCTATGTACACATGTGTCTGGTGTGCAGTCCTTTCCATATCTATGTACACATGTGCCTGGTGTGCAGTCCTTTCCATATCTATGTACACATGTGTCTGGTGTGCAGTCCTTTCCATATCTATGTACACATGTGTCTGGTGTGCAGTCCTTTCCATATCTATGTACACATGTGTCTGGTGTGTAGTCCTTTCCATATCTATGTACACATGTGTCTGGTGTGCAGTCCTCTCTGTATCTATGTACACATGTGTCTGGTGTGTAGTCCTATCCGTATCTATGTACACATGTGTCTGGTGTGCAGTCCTATCCGTATCTATGTACACATGTGTCTGGTGTGCAGTCCTTTCCATATCTATGTACACATGTGTCTGGTGTGCAGTCCTATCTGTATCTATGTACACATGTGTCTGGTGTGCAGTCCTATCCGTATCTATGTACACATGTGCCTGGTGTGCAGTCCTTTCCATATCTATGTACACATGTGCCTGGTGTGCAGTCCTTTCCATATCTATGTACACATGTGCCTGGTGTGCAGTCCTTTCCATATCTATGTACACATGTGCCTGGTGTGCAGTCCTTTCCATATCTATGTACACATGTGCCTGGTGTGCAGTCCTTTCCATATCTATGTACACATGTGGCTGGTGTGCAGTCCTTACCATATCTATGTACATCATACTTATCAGTGACGTCACTGCGCACTAGCTCCCAAACATTGGTAAACCGTGCATTAGCTGACACGCGTTTCGCTTAGAATAGCTTTGACAAAGGCTAGGTAGGAAGTGGACTTACACCCACTAAATACTGTTGCATTTGATTAATCCATTAACCCTATAAGGGCTGCACATAATTCTTTCAGAAATTGAGAATCTGAAAAAGGGCAAGAGAAAGCAATAGGAAAATAAATGAACTGTGAACAGGTATATTACCTCATAAACAAGGAAAAAGGGGGAAATAATATTATAATTAGCAAAATAATCATCTTAGCTCAAAGAAAAAGAAAACAAAATAATACAAAATAATTATTATAAATGGGCAGAAGTTAATCACCGTCCATCAGTCCATACGAATAACACCCAGCACAGACATGGAGGAGTGATTATTATGCACATTTCTACTTAACTTAAAATATGTAAACAAAAATAAATCATATAAAAACTGTATAATTAATATTTTCATTTAAACCACGTGAGGCCATTGTATTCAATAGGAAAATCCAGTTACTTTCTGCTCTTATTAAACTATTTTCTAGATTTCCATGTCTAGCCACAGATGTTAATTTCTTCTATTTGTGATATTTCCCCAATCTTTTTCGTATCTCCTCGGTAGTCGTACCCACATATTTCTTGTCTTTAGAACAATGGCACACAAGAACATAAATACCTCTTTGTAGCCACAGTTATGACGTGTCTTGATAGGATGATTGTTGCCCGTACTGTCCTTGCATCCCTGCACATTGTTGATCCACATGTGTGACTACCTCTAATATCTGTGTTACTAGGAGTTTTGTAGATTCTTGAAAAGTGTCTAGGTACAAACATATCCTTGAAGGAGGGGGGTCTCCTCCAACTTGCTTTAATGCCCTCTTTTAGACATGTATTCATATCATCAGCAGTCCTCAAGACATGTCAATGTTTGTTTAAAACTCCTAAGATCTGCCTCCATTGTCCATTAAAGGTGGTGACAAAACAAATGAGTTCTTTCCATGTGTATGTACACATGTGTCTGGCCTTTACATCTCTATGTACATGTGTGTGTTCAGTTTGTGTGTCAGGCGTGTAGATATGTGCTGAATGTCTGTCTGGCCTTTCCATAAATATGTTAATGTGTCTGGCCCTTTATGTATATAAGCTTGTGTGTGTCTGTATTTAGATGTGTCTGACCTTTAGATATATGTGTGTTTTACGTGTGCTCCTATGTCTGGTATGTGAATATGTACAGAATGTGTGTGTATAGGCCTTTATATTTGTATGCACCAGTCGGTGCCTTGTGTGTCTAGTCTGTGTCTGTCTCGTAGCTATTTGTGTCTATCTGGATTGTAGTCATTCTTGTGTATATTTGTATCTAGAGAATAAGGAGGGCCGGGACTGAAGGAGCAGCAGTAACGTGTCTTGTCTCTCACCTCTCCCACTCATCTTTATTCCCCATTACCGTTGTTTTCCCTCTTTTCTCCCACTTCCTTCCTCCTCTCTCCATCCTCTCTCACGTCTATCACTTTCCCCTTTTCTCCCTCTCTGTCGCCCTGACCCCATTGCCTCTCTCCCCTCCTTCTCATTTGTTCCCTTCCTGGTCTCTTTAGCCACAGAGTGATTGTTAAAATGTCCCCTAGTGCAGCAGTACATGTATATGATGTCCTGTCTGTCATGTATGTGTGTCCATGTGTCTGGAAACATTTCTATTCAGAGATTAAAAACAGGCAATAAAAAGGTGCATAAGAGTCCACATAAAATACAGGATTTCTGTGAAAGTCAAGAATCTCACAGAATAAGAGATGATGGTAGTATGTGTGTGTGGCCACTATGCGTGGACAGTATATGTATGACCGACCTTTAGGTACTGGACACTATACATGCACGATTCATGTGTATGTCTATACTAACAGGACAGCCACATATATTGTCCTCTAATTATGTACAGTATGGACGTGTGCACTTTGGGTATGGGCCGCATGTGTGTTTCGCCTTTAGACTGATGGCTTTTCTGATCAAATCTTTTGGTGAACCTTGGACATGGATGGCACTATCTGCTCTGAGGTTGTCTGTAGCGCCGCCATCACTGTAGCCAAACTAGGAACATGTAATATAGCTAACCAGATCCAGAGCAACATATACTAATGTAGGGGGCAAACACCTGAAGACAATATCAGAGACAAGAACCTTCCAAGTGTCCAAGTCTCAAGTACAATGTACATTGAGAATATTAACCACGTACCCAAAAACGTGAACATTGTACTATTCATATTTCTTATTTAAATGTTTATTTCCCAAACTAGTTCAGCTGTGGAATTGTATTTGACCTTAAATAGACTTCTAGACTTTGTAGTTATTCTCAATATTTGCTCATTATTTATACAAGTCCCAGTTTCCTTTCACATTTCAGCCTTTGTTAAAATATTTCTAATGAATAAAATGAGGTACGTTTTAGTATTTACACTATTTGTGCATTGTTTTGTGATGTCATCGACATTCTCTGTTGTCATCAAATAAAAAAAAATGTGTAGATTATTCTATTTTGTTAATTTATATATATGTAATATCCTTTATACCTTTTGTATCTTTGTGTATAGTAATAACCCTACACCTCTACATACAGACGATATAATGGCCCCTCACCAGACACCATATCCTCTCTCTATTCTCTGTGCTATATAAGTGCTGACTGATACAGCGACAGGAAGCCAACTAAACATATTCTAGTCATTTATACATTTACAGCCTTATTAAATTGCAATTCGGCAAATCCGAAGGACTCTATTATAAGCACACAGCATGTTTTTTTAAAGAAGTATTTAGTTAGTGAAGACCTCGCTTTTGGAAAGAAGATCACCAACTAAAAACTTCTGTAAAAAAACATGCTCTGTGCTTATATAGAGCCCTTTAGATTTGCTGAATTGCAATTTAATAAGGCTGCTGAAGTGCAAGCTCCCATGACTTTTGCACGTCAGTATAAACAACTTCTCAATTTATTGTGTTTAAAAAGCTTATCTTACACTGAAAACTGCTGTTTTTCTCCAATTTTTTTCTCTCCAAAGTGGTGGGAAAACCATATATCTTCCATGTAAGTTTCCTTAGAAACCACCAACTTTTGTTGTAACTGCAATAAATTGAAAAGTGATTTAAAACAATATTTTACTACTTAAAATTCATGAAAACTAGGTCACTACGGTGGCGCTTTTATTGGTCCCAACAAATGTAGATAGAAAACCTTTGGCTGTCACCCACTTTGATAACTCGCCTCCTCTTCGGAAATGTTTCCCATTTGTTCCTTGCTATCCTTACCATGGTTTCATTGGTTTCATGCTGTATATCTTATTCTTTTCTTCTAGGGATTTCCTACAGCCTTAATGTCACTG
Source organism: Discoglossus pictus (assembly GCA_027410445.1). Lineage (NCBI taxonomy): Eukaryota > Metazoa > Chordata > Amphibia > Anura > Alytidae > Discoglossus > Discoglossus pictus. The sequence continues at coordinate 2,189,836 of CM050171.1, forward strand.
TGTCCCCATCTCCATGGGCTCTGCACCCAGTTGGTGAAAATGCTTCCTTGTGGTGCTCTGTGTCTCAGAGGAAGAAGCGAGAGAGCCTACTGACTGTGCGCTGGTATTTCTCGCCATCTCCTGGATATGAGCAGATTATCGGGAGAATCACCAAATTTGGGGCATCGCATCTGTCTATGAACTGGAGTCACAAAGGAGACCTGACCAGCGAGAACCCGGGGACATTGTACCGCCTCACACTGAGCAACCTACGCCTATCTGACCAGGGGCATTACACCTGCCGCGTCCAGGAGGTGACGAAGCACCGGAACCGCTGGACTGCCGTGTCTAATGGCACAGCAGCCACCCAACTGAGGGGTGAGGGGATACGCAGCCTCCGCTCTCACCCTAAATGCCCCCTTTACACAAATGATCAGAACATAATCAGTGGTCACATTTGTTTAGGAAAACAAGAATAAATACTTCATTTAAAGGACATTAAAAGGTTTTGCTGCATTTTGTGTTACTTTGTGTGGGGTGTAATTTTAGAAAAATAGTCAACAGCAAATGTTTAAATAAGATTTCTAACAACAAATTACAAAATCTGTGCTCCATCAATGAGGAGTTTGGATGGAAATGTGAAATCTTTATTCATTGAATGGAAATGTCTCCTAAAGGAAATATGGCAGCCACAGAGGCCTGGCTGATTATATGTCATGGTTTGGCAGCACTACCCACCACTTATAAACAATGCTGTGTTATAAATATGTCTGTTGTGCACAATGTTAGGGGCTCTGCTGTCTCATACTGTTGGGCGTGCTGTCTCATACTGTCAGGCATGCTGTCTCATACTGTCAGGCGTGCTGTCTCATACTGTTGGGCGTGCTGTCTCATACTGTCTGGCATACTGTCTCATACTGTCAGGCGTCTCATACTGTCAGGCATGCTGTCTCATACTGTCAGGCGTGCTGTCTCATACTGTCGGGCGTGCTGTCTCATACTGTCAGGCGTCTCATACTGTCAGGCGTGCTGTCTCATACTGTCAGGCATGCTGTCTCATACTGTCGGGCGTGCTGTCTCATACTGTCAGGCATGCTGTCTCATACTGTCAGGCGTGCTGTCTCATACTGTCGGGCGTGCTGTCTCATACTGTCGGCCGTGCTGTCTCGCAGGAACAAACTGTCTCTTGAAATCAGTGTTTCTGTTGCGTGCTGCTTCATTTGGCCACACTGTTGGTTGTGCTGTCTCTTGGGATGAGACTGTATTTTATACTGTCTCTTATAATATATTTTGCATCAGATCGTGGTCTCTTATGTTATCTTCTTTAATATAAAATGCTGACATCCATTATTGGATTATCCTGTTTGTGGTGATATAAACTCTAGGATCAGATTATTTTTGGTGTTGTCTCAGAAATAATATCTCACTTTTTAACTCTAGAGGATAAGCTTTTCTCTTGTGATTTGATATGACTTTGAAATGTATCTTAAATATAATGTCATGGGATCAGATTATTTATCATAAAATAATAATGGTTCTGACAGATGTGCCCGGTGTTTTGTGGTCCATAGGGTCACGGAGAGTCAGACATGACTGAATGAACAAACAGCAACAAAGATGGGTCAGTCTATCTCTGGCTCTGTCTCTTTGGAAATATTGTCTCATGCTTTTTGATAGGATCAGACTGTAATTTACTCTGTCTCGTTGAATCAGACTGTCTTGTACTGTGTCTAATGTTGTTTGATGGGGTCAAACTGTTTTGTTCTCTGTTACATTGGATCAGACAGACACTCATGCTGTTCATGAGGTGTGGCTGTCTCATTGGATCAGACTGTTTCAGTCTGCATGGGTTATGTCTCCTGAACTGTCTCATTTGATTAGACTTTCTCATGCTGTTTGATGGAGTCAGAATGTCTATAGCTCTGTCTCATTGGATCAAACTGCATCCCATGATGTCTCATGCTATCTGATAGGGTCATACTATCTCCTGCTCTGTCTCATTTGATCAGACTGTATACCGTGCTGTCTCATGCTTTTTGGTAGGGTCATACTATCTCCTGCTCTGTCTCATTTGATCAGACTGTATACCATGCTGTCTCATGCTATCCGGTAGGGTCATACTATCTCCTGCTCTGTCTCATTTGATCAGACTGTATACCATGCTGTCTCATGCTATCCGGTAGGGTCATACTATCTCCTGCTCTGTCTCATTTGATTAGACTGTATACCATGTTGTCACTCATGTTGTTTGGTAGAGTCAAACTAGGTCCTGATTTGTCTAATTTATTCAGACTGTCTCATGTTGTGTGATGGTGTCAGTCTCTCTTGCTTTGCCTCTTTTGTTCAGAATGTTTCATACTGTCTCTAGTTCTGTTTGATGAGGTCAGACTGTCTCTAACTCTGTGTCATTGGATCAGACTGTATCTCATACTATTCCTGTTGTCAGCAGTTCCATATCTTATAATTACAGGCCGGGATTTCTACTCCAAGGAAGTGGGAGGAGGTGAGGGGCACCCACTGTGGGAGGAGGTCACATGATACTGTAATTTGGGGGTGAGAGCTTTGCAATGACTGCCTTATGAGTAACTTTTAGTATCTGGACAGCCCCCTCTTCATACTGCGAGAATCTTTATTATGGGTGTATTAGCTAAGTGTATTCATTTAAGTCATTCCTTACAGTATTTCTTAGCTTTGTTATTTCTTGTAGTGTATGTGAACCCTGTTATTTTTTGCAGTGTATCTGAGCCGTGTTATGTCTTGTGGTTTATCTGAGCTCTGTGATTTCTTGAAGTGTATCTGAGCCCTGCAATGTCTTGCAGTGTATCTGATCCCTATGATTTCTTGCAGTGTATCTGAGCCCTGTTGTTTCTTGCAGAGTATCTGAGCCCTGTTATGTCTTGCAGAGTATCTGAGCCCTGTTGTTCCTTGCAGTATATCTGAGCCCTGTTGTTTCTTGCAGTGTATCTGAGCCCTGTTATGTCTTGCAGAGTATCTGAGCCCTGTTGTTTCTTGCAGTGTATCTGAGCCCTGTTATGTCTTGCAGTGAATTTGAGCCCTGTTGTTTCTTGCAGTATATCTGAGACCTGCTGTTTCTTGCAGTGTATCTGAGCCATGTTGTGTCTTGCAGTGTATCTGAGCCCTGTTATTTCTTGCAGTGTATCTGAGCCGTGTTGTGTCTTGCAGAGTATCTGAGCCATGTTGTTTCTTGCAGTGTATCTGAGTCGTGTTGTGTCTTGCAGAGTATCTGAGCCATGTTGTTTCTTGTAGTATATCGGAGCTGTGTTATGGCTTGCAGTGTATCTGAACCATGTTGTGTCTTGCAGAGTATCTGAGCCGTGTTGTGTCTTGCAGAGTATCTGAGCCCTGTTATTTCTTGCAGTGTATCTGAACCATGTTGTGTCTTGCAGTGTATCTGAGCCGTGTTGTGTCTTGCAGAGTATCTGAGCCCTGTTATTTCTTGCAGTGTATCTGAACCATGTTGTGTCTTGCAGTGTATCTGAGCCGTGTTGTGTCTTGCAGAGTATCTGAGCCCTGTTATTTCTTGCAGTGTATCTGAGCCCTGTTATTTCTTGCAGTGTATCTGAGCCATGTTATTTCTTGCAGTGTATCTGAGCCGTGTTGTTTCTTGCAGTGTATCTGAGCCGTGTTGTGTCTTGCAGAGTATCTGAGCCCTGTTATTTCTTGCAGTTTATCTGAGCACTGTTGTTTCTTGTAGTATATCGGAGCTGTGTTATGGCTCGCAGTGCATCTGAGCCGTGTTGTGTCTTGTAGTATATCGGAGGTGTGTTATGGCTTGCAGTATATCTGAGCCTTGCTGTTTCTTGCAGTGTATCTGAGCCCTGCTGTGTCTTGCAGTGTATCTGAGCCCTGTTATTACTTGCAGTGTATCTGAGCCATGTTGTGTCTTGCAGAGTATCTGAGCCCTGTTATGTCTTGCAGTATATCTGAGTCCTGCTGTTTCTTGCAGTGTATCTGAGCCCTGCTGTTTCTTGCAGTGTATCAGAGCCCTGCTGTTTCTTGCAGTGTATCTGAGCCCTGCTGTTTCTTGCAGTGTATCAGAGCCCTGTTATTCCTTGCAGTGTATCTGGGCAGTGCTGTACCTTCCAGTGTATTTGAGCTCTCATATTTCATGCATTGTATCTGAGCCCTGTTGTTTCTTGCAGTATATCAGAGCTGTATTATGGCTTGCACTATATCTGAGCCCTGCTGTGTCTTGCAGTGTATCTGAGCCTTGTTATGTCTTGTGGTTCATCTGAGCTCTGTGATTTCTTGAAGTGTATCTGAGCCCTGCAATGTCTTGCAGTGTATCTGATCCCTATGATTTCTTGCAGTGTATCTGAGCCCTGTTGTTTCTTGCAGTGTATCTGAGCCCTGCTGTGTTTTACAGTGTATCTGAGCCCTATTATGTCTTGCAGTGAATTTGAGCCCTGCTGATTCTTGCAGTGTATCTGAGCCCTGTTATTTCTTGCAGTGTATCTGAGCCCTGTTATTTCTTGCAGGGTATCTGAGCCGTGTTGTGTCTTGCAGAGTATCTGAGCCATGTTGTTTCTTGCAGTGCATCTGAGTCGTATTGTGTCTTGCAGAGTATTTGAGCCCTGTTATTCCTTGCAGTGTATCTGAGCCGTGTTGTGTCTTGCAGAGTATCTGAGCCATGTTGTTTCTTGCAGTGTATCTGAGTCGTGTTGTGCCTTGCAGAGTATCTGAGCCATGTTGTTTCTTGTAGTATATCGGAGCTGTGTTATGGCTTGCAGTGTATCTGAACCGTGTTGTGTCTTGCAGTTTATCTGAGCCGTGTTGTGCCTTGCAGAGTATCTGAGCCTTGTGGTGTCTTGCAGAGTATCTGAGCCCTGTTATTTCTTGCAGTGTATCTGAGCTGTGCTGTGTCTTGCAGAGTATCTGAGCCCTGTTATTTCTTGCAGTGTATCTGAGCCCTGTTGTTTCTTGTAGATTATCGGAGCTGTGTTATGGCTCGCAGTGTATCTGAACCGTGTTGTGTCTTGCAGTGTATCTGAGCCGTGTTGTGTCTTGCAGAGTATCTGAGCCCTGTTGTTTCTTGTAGTATATCGGAGGTGCGTTATGGCTTGCAGTATATCTGAGCCTTGCTGTTTCTTGCAGTGTATCGGAGCCCTGTTATTTCTTTCTGTACATCCAAGCCCTGTGATTTCTTGCAGTGTATTTGAGCCATGCTGATTTTTGCAGTGTATCTGAGCCCTGTTATTTCTTGCAGTGTATCTGAGCCGTGTTGTGACTTGCAGTGTATTTGAGCCCTGTTATTTCTTGCAGTGTATCTGAGCCGTGTTGTGTCTTGCAGAGTATCTGAGCCCTGTTGTGTCTTGCAGTATATCTGAGCCCTGCTGTTTCTTGCAGTGTATCTGAGCTCTGTGATTTCTTGCAGTGTATCTGAGCCCTGCTGTTTCTTGCAGTGTATCAGAGCCCTGTTATTCCTTGCAGTGTATCTGCGCAGTGCTTTACCTTCCAGTGTATTTGAGCTCTCATATTTCATGCATTGTATCTGAGCCCTGTTGTTTCTTGTAGTATATCAGAGCTGTATTATGGCTTGCACTATGTCTGAGCCCTGCTGTGTCTTGCAGTGTATCTGATCCCTATGATTTCTTGCAGTGTATCTGAGCCCTGTTGTTTCTTGCAGTGTATCTGAGCCATGTTGTTTCTTGCAGTGTATCTCAGCCGTGTTGTGTCTTGCAGTGTATCTGAGCCCTGTTGTTTCTTGTAGTATATCGGAGGTGTGTTATGGCTTGCAGTATATCTGAGACCTGCTGTTTCTTGCAGTGTATCTGAGCCCTGTTATTTCTTGCAGTGTATCTAAGCCCTGTTGTGTCTTGCAGTGTATCTGAGCCCTGTTATTTCTTGCAGTGTATCTAAGCCCTGTTGTGTCTTGCAGTGTATCTGAGCCCTGTTATTTCTTGCAGTGTATCTAAGCCCTGTTGTGTCTTGCAGTGTATCTGAGCCCTGTTATTTCTTGCAGTGTATCTGAGCCGTGTTGTGTCTTGCAGAGTATCTGAGCCATGTTGTTTCTTGCAGTGTATCTCAGCCGTGTTGTGTCTTGCAGAGTATCTGAGCCATGCTGTTTCTTGCAGTATATCTGAGACCTGCTGTGTCTTGCAGTATATCTGAGCCCTGTTATTTCTTGCAGTGTATCTGAGCCGTGTTGTGTCTTGCAGAGTATCTGAGCCCTGTTATTTCTTGCAGTGTATCTGAGCCGTGTTGTGTCTTGCAGAGTATCTGAGCCCTGTTATGTCTTGCAGTGTATCTGAGCCCTGTTATGTCTTGCAGTATATCTGAGCCCTGCTGTGTTTTACAGTATATCTGAGCCCTGTTATTTCTTGCAGTGTATCTGAGCCATGTTGTGTCTTGCAGAGTATCTGAACCCTGTTATTTCTTGCAGTGTATCTGAGCCGTGTTGTGTCTTGCAGAGTATCTGAGCCCTGTTATGTCTTGCAGTGTATCTGAGCCCTGTTATGTCTTGCAGTGTATCTGAGCTCTGTGATTTCTTGCAGTGTATCAGAGCCCTGCTGTTTCTTGCAGTGTATCAGAGCCCTGTTATTCCTTGCAGTGTATCTGAGCAGTGCTTTACCTTCCGGTGTATTTGAGCTCTGTTATTTCATGCATTGTATCTGAGCGCTGCTGTTTCTTGTAGTATATCAGAGCTGTGTTATGGCTTGCACTATATCTGAGCCCTGCTGTGTCTTGCAGTGTATCTGAGCCTTGTTATGTCTTGTGGTTTATCTGAGCCCTGTTGTTTCTTGCAGTGTATCTGAGCCCTGTTGTTTCTTGCAGTATATCTGAGCCCTGCTGTGTTTTACAGTGTATCTGAGCCCTGTTATTTCTTGCAGTGTATCTGAGCCCTGTTGTGTCTTGCAGAGTATCTGAGCCTTGTTATGTCTTGTGGTTTATCTGAGCTCTGTGATTTCTTGAAGTGTATCTGAGCCCTGTTATTTCTTGCTGTACATCCGAGCCCTGTTATTTCTTGCAGTGTATCTGAGCCGTGTGGTGTCTTGCAGAGTATCAGAGCCCTGTGATTTCTTGCAGTGTATTTGAGCCCTGCTGATTCTTGCAGTGTATCTAAGCCCTGTTATGTCTTGCAGTATATCTGAGCCCTGCTGTTTCTTGCAGTGTATATGAGCTCTGCTGTTTCTTGCAGTGTATCTGAGCCCTGCTGTTTCTTGCAGTGTATCTGAGCCCTGTTATTCCTTGCAGTGTATCTGCGCAGTGCTTTACCTTCCAGTGTATTTGAGCTCTCATATTTCATGCATTGTATCTGAGCCCTGTTGTTTCTTGTAGTATATCAGAGCTGTATTATGGCTTGCACTATGTCTGAGCCCTGCTGTGTCTTGCAGTGTATCTGAGCCTTGTTATGTCTTGTGGTTTATCTGAGCTCTGTGATTTCTTGAAGTGTATCTGAGCCCTGCAATGTCTTGCAGTGTATCTGATCCCTATGATTTCTTGCAGTGTATCTGAGCCCTGTTGTTTCTTGCAGTGTATCTGAGCCCTGTTGTGTCTTGCAGAGTATCTGAGCCATGTTGTTTCTTGTAGTATATCGGAGCTGTGTTATGGCTTGCAGTATATCTGAGACCTGATGTTTCTTGCAGTGTATCTGAGCCGTGTTGTGTCTTGCAGAGTATCTGAGCCCTGTTATTTCTTGCAGTGTATCTGAGACCTGCTGTGTTTTGCAGTGCATCTGAGCCCTGTTATTTTTTGCAATGTATCTGAGCCATGTTGTGTCTTGCAGAGTATCTGAGCCCTGTTATTTCTTGCAGTGTATCTGAGCCGTGTTGTGTCTTGCAGTGTATCTGAGCCGTGTTGTGTCTTGCAGTGTATCTGAGCCCTGTTGTGTCTTGTAGTGTATCTGAGCCCTGTTGTGTCTTGTAGTGTATCTGAACCATGTTGTGTCTTGCAGTGTATCTGAGCCCTGTTGTTTCTTGCAGTGTATCTGAACCATGTTGTGTCTTGCAGTGTATCTGAGCCCTGTTGTGTCTTGTAGTGTATCTGAGCCCTGTTATGTCTTGCAGTGTATCTGAGCTCTGTGATTTCTTGCAGTGTATCAGAGCCCTGCTGTTTCTTGCAGTGTATCAGAGCCCTGTTATTCCTTGCAGTGTATCAGAGCCCTGTTATTCCTTGCAGTGTATCTGAGCAGTGCTTTACCTTCCAGTGTATATGAGCTCTCATATTTCATGCATTGTATCTGAGCGCTGCTGTTTCTTGTAGTATATCAGAGCTGTATTATGGCTTGCACTATATCTGAGCCCTGCTGTGTCTTGCAGTGTATCTGATCCCTATGATTTCTTGCAGTGTATCTGAGCCCTGTTATTTCTTGCAGTGTATCTGAGCCGTGTTGTGTCTTGCAGAGTATCTGAGCCCTGTTATGTCTTGCAGTGTATCTGAGCCGTGTTGTGTCTTGCAGTGTATCTGAGCCCTGTTATTTCTTGCAGTGTATCTGAGCCGTGTTGTGTCTTGCAGAGTATCTGAGCCCTGTTATGTCTTGCAGTGTATCTGAGCCCTGTTATGTCTTGCAGTGTATCTGAGCCATGTTGTGTCTTGCAGAGTATCTGAGCCCTGTTATTTCTTGCAGTGTATCTGAGCCGTGTTGTGTCTTGCAGAGTATCTGAGCCCTGTTATGTCTTGCAGTGTATCTGAGCCCTGTTATGTCTTGCAGTGTATCTGAGCTCTGTGATTTCTTGCAGTGTATCTGAGCCCTGCTGTTTCTTGCAGTGTATCAGAGCCCTGTTATTCCTTGCAGTGTATCTGAGCAGTGCTTTACCTTCCGGTGTATTTGAGCTCTGTTATTTCATGCATTGTATCTGAGCGCTGCTGTTTCTTGTAGTATATCAGAGCTGTGTTATGGCTTGCACTATATCTGAGCCCTGCTGTGTCTTGCAGTGTATCTGAGCCTTGTTATGTCTTGTGGTTTATCTGAGCCCTGTTGTTTCTTGCAGTGTATCTGAGCCCTGTTGTTTCTTGCAGTATATCTGAGCCCTGCTGTGTTTTACAGTGTATCTGAGCCCTGTTATTTCTTGCAGTGTATCTGAGCCCTGTTGTGTCTTGCAGAGTATCTGAGCCTTGTTATGTCTTGTGGTTTATCTGAGCTCTGTGATTTCTTGAAGTGTATCTGAGCCCTGTTATTTCTTGCTGTACATCCGAGCACTGTTATTTCTTGCAGTGTATCTGAGCCGTGTGGTGTCTTGCAGAGTATCAGAGCCCTGTGATTTCTTGCAGTGTATTTGAGCCCTGCTGATTCTTGCAGTGTATCTAAGCCCTGTTATGTCTTGCAGTATATCTGAGCCCTGCTGTTTCTTGCAGTGTATCTGAGCTCTGCTGTTTCTTGCAGTGTATCTGAGCCCTGCTGTTTCTTGCAGTGTATCTGAGCCCTGTTATTCCTTGCAGTGTATCTGAGCAGTGCTTTACCTTCCAGTGTATTTGAGCTCTCATATTTCATGCATTGTATCTGAGCCCTGTTGTTTCTTGTAGTATATCAGAGCTGTGTTATGGCTTGCACTATGTCTGAGCCCTGCTGTGTCTTGCAGTGTATCTGAGCCTTGTTATGTCTTGTGGTTTATCTGAGCTCTGTGATTTCTTGAAGTGTATCTGAGCCCTGCAATGTCTTGCAGTGTATCTGATCCCTATGATTTCTTGCAGTGTATCTGAGCCCTGTTATATCTTGCAGTGTATCTGAGCCCTGTTGTTTCTTGCAGTGTATCTGAGCCCTGTTGTGTCTTGCAGAGTATCTGAGCCATGTTGTTTCTTGTAGTATATCGGAGCTGTGTTATGGCTTGCAGTATATCTGAGACCTGATGTTTCTTGCAGTGTATCTGAGCCGTGTTGTGTCTTGCAGAGTATCTGAGCCCTGTTATTTCTTGCAGTGTATCTGAGACCTGCTGTGTTTTGCAGTGCATCTGAGCCCTGTTATTTCTTGCAATGTATCTGAGCCGTGTTGTGTCTTGCAGAGTATCTGAGCCCTGTTATTTCTTGCAGTGTATCTGAGCCGTGTTGTGTCTTGCAGTGTATCTGAGCCCTGTTGTGTCTTGTAGTGTATCTGAGCCCTGTTGTGTCTTGTAGTGTATCTGAACCATGTTGTGTCTTGCAGTGTATCTAAGCCCTGTTGTTTCTTGCAGTGTATCTGAACCATGTTGTGTCTTGCAGTGTATCTGAGCCCTGTTGTGTCTTGTAGTGTATCTGAGCCCTGTTATGTCTTGCAGTGTATCTGAGCTCTGTGATTTCTTGCAGTGTATCAGAGCCCTGCTGTTTCTTGCAGTGTATCAGAGCCCTGTTATTCCTTGCAGTGTATCTGAGCAGTGCTTTACCTTCCGGTGTATTTGAGCTCTCATATTTCATGCATTGTATCTGAGCGCTGCTGTTTCTTGTAGTATATCAGAGCTGTATTATGGCTTGCACTATATCTGAGCCCTGCTGTGTCTTGCAGTGTATCTGAGCCTTGTTATGTCTGTGGTTTATCTGAGCTCTGTGATTTCTTGAAGTGTATCTGATCCCTGCAATGTCTTGCAGTGTATCTGATCCCTATGATTTCTTGCAGTGTATCTGAGCCCTGTTGTTTCTTGCAGTGTATCTGAGCCCTGTTGTTTCTTGCAGTATATCTGAGCCCTGCTGTGTTTTACAGTGTATCTGAGCCCTGTTATTTCTTGCAGTGTATCTGAGCTGTGTTGTGTCTTGCAGAGTATCTGAGCACTGTTGTTTCTTGTAGTATATCGGAGCTGTGTTATGGCTCACAGTGTATCTGAACCGTGTTGTGTCTTGCAGTGTATCTGAGCCGTGTTGTGTCTTGCAGAGTATCTGAGCCTTGTTATGTCTTGTGGTTTATCTGAGCTCTGTGATTTCTTGCAGTGTATCTGAGACCTGCTGTGTCTTGCAGTATATCTGAGACCTGCTGTGTCTTGCAGTGTATCTGAGCCCTGTTATTTCTTGCAGTGTATTTGAGCCCTGTTGTGTCTTGCAGAGTATCTGAGCCCTGTTATTTCTTGCAGTGTATCTGAGCCCTGCTGTTTCTTGTAGTATATCGAAGCTGTGTTATGGCTTGCAGTATATCTGAGACCTGCTGTGTCTTGCAGTATATCTGAGACCTGCTGTGTCTTGCAGTGTATCTGAGCCCTGTTATTTCTTGCAGTGTATTTGAGCCCTGTTGTGTCTTGCAGAGTATCTGAGCCCTGTTATTTCTTGCAGTGTATCTGAGCCCTGCTGTTTCTTGCAGTGTATCTGAGCCCTGTTGTGTCTTGCAGAGTATCTGAGCCCTGTTATTTCTTGCAGTGTATCTGAGCCCTGTTATGTCTTGCAGTGTATCTGAGCCGTGTTGTGTCTTGCAGTGTATCTGAGCCCTGCTGTTTCTTGCAGTGTATCTGAGCTCTGTGATTTCTTGCAGTGTATCAGAGCCCTGTAATTTCTTGCAGTGTATCTGAGCCCTGCTGTTTCTTGCAGTGTATCAGAGCCCTGTTATTCCTTGCAGTGTATCTGAGCAGTGCTTTACCTTCCGGTGTATTTGAGCTCTCATATTTCATGCATTGTATCTGAGCCCTGTTGTTTCTTGCACTATATCTGAGCCCTGCTGTGTCTGGCAGTGTTTCTGAGCCTTGTTATGTCTTGTGGTTTATCTGAGCCCTGTTATTTCTTGCAGAGTATCTGAGTACTGTTGTTTCTTGTAGTATATCGGAGCCGTGTTGTGTCTTGCAGAGTATCTGAGCCCTGTTGTTTCTTGTAGTATATCGGAGCTGTGTTATGGCTTGCAGTATATCTGAGACCTGCTGTGTCTTGCAGTGTATCTGAGCCCTGTGATTTCTTGCAGTGTATCTGAGCCTGCTGATTCTTGCAGTGTATCTGAGCCCTGTTGTGTCTTGCAGTGTATTTGAGCCCTGTTGATTCTTGCAGTGTCTTTCAGCCCTGTGATTTCTTGTAGTGTATCTTGCAGTGCATCTGAGCTGTTATTTCTTGCAGTGTCTCTGAACCCTGTGATTTCTTGCAGTGTATCTAAGTAGTGCTGTGCCTTGCAGTGTATCTGAGCTCTGTCATTTCTTGCAGTGTATCTGAGCCCTGAGATCTCTTGCATTGTATATGAGCCTTGTGATTTCCTAATGTGTATCTGAGCCCTGTGATCTCTTGCATTGTATATGAGCCCTGTGATCTCTTGCATTGTATCTGAGCCTTGTGATTTCTTGCAGTGTATCTGAGTAGTGCTGTGTCTTGCAGTGTATCTGAACCCTGTGATTTCTTGCAGTGTATCTGAGTAGTGATGTGCCTTGCAGTGCATCTGAGCTCTGTTATTTCTTGCAGTGTAGCTGAGCCCTACTGTTCCTTGCAGTGTATCTGAGCCCTGTGATCTCTTGCATTGTATATGAGCCCTGTGATCTCTTGCATTGTATCTGAGCCTTGTGATTTCTTGCAGTGTATCTGAGTAGTGCTGTGTCTTGCAGTGTATCTGAACCCTGTGATTTCTTGCAGTGTATCTGAGTAGTGATGTGCCTTGCAGTGCATCTGAGCTCTGTTATTTCTTGCCTTGTAGCTGAGCCCTACTGTTCCTTGCAGTGTATCTGAGCCCTGTTATTTATTGCTGTACATCCGAGCCCTGTGATTTCTTGCAGTGTATCTGAGCCCTGCTGTTTCTTGCAGTGTATCTGAGCTCTGTGATTTCTTGCAGTGTATCAGAGCCCTGTCACTCATCGCAGTGTATCTGAGCCCTGTTATTTCTTGCAGTGTATCAGAGCCCTGTTATTTCTTGCAGTGTATCTGAGCCATGCTGTTTCTTGCAGTGTATCAGAGCCCTGTTATTCCTTGCAGTGTATCTGAGCAGTGCTGTACCTTCTGGTGTATTTGAGCCCTGTTATTTCTTGTAGTATATCAGAGCTGTGTTATGGCTTGCACTATATCTGAGCCCTGCCGTGTCTTGCAGTGTATCTGAGCCATGTTATGTCTTGTGGTTTATCTGAGCTCTGTGATTTCTTGAAGTGTATCTGAGCCCTGCAATGTCTTGCAGTGTATCTGATCCCTATGATTTCTTGCAGTGTATCTGAGCCCTGTTGTTTCTTGCAGTTTATCTGAGCCCTGTTGTTTCTTGCAGTTTATCTGAGCCCTGTTATATCTTGCAGTATATCTGAGCCCTGTTATATCTTGCAGTATATCTGAGCCCTGCTGTGTTTTACAGTGTATCTGAGCCCTGTTATGTCTTGCATTGTCTCTCAGTCCTGTGACTTCTTGCAGTGTATCTTGCAGTGCATCTGAGCTGTTATTTCTTGCAGTGTATCTGAACCCTGTGATTTCTTGCAGTGTATCTGAGTAGTGCTGTGCCTTGCAGAGCATATTAGCTCTGTTATTTCTTGCAGTGTATCTGAGCCCTACTGTTTCTTGCAGTGTTATCTGAGCCCTGTGATATCTGGCAGTGTATCTGAGTAGTGCTGTGCCTTGCAGTGCATCTGGGCTCTGTTATTGCTTTCAGTGTATTTGAGCCCTGTAATTTCTTGCAGTGTCTTTCAGCCCTGTGATTTCTTGTAGTGTATCTTGCAGTGCATCTGAGCTGTTATTTCTTGCAGTGTCTCTGAACCCTTTGATTTCTTGCAGTGTATCTGAGTAGTGCTGTGCCTTGCAGTGTATCTGAGCTCTGTCATTTCTTGCAGTGTATCTGAGCCCTGAGATTGTGTGCAGTGTATCTGAGCCCTGAGATCTCTTGCATTGTATATGAGCCTTGTGATTTCTTACAGTGTATCTGAGCCCTGTGATCTCTTGCATTGTATATGAGCCCTGTGATCTCTTGCATTGTATCTGAGCCTTGTGATTTCTTGCAGTGTATCTGAGTAGTGCTGTGTCTTGCAGTGTATCTGAACCCTGTGATTTCTTGCAGTGTATCTGAGTAGTGATGTGCCTTGCAGTGCATCTGAGCTCTGTTATTTCTTGCCTTGTAGCTGAGCCCTACTGTTCCTTGCAGTGTATCTGAGCCCTGTTATTTATTGCTGTACATCCGAGCCCTGTGATTTCTTGCAGTGTATCTGAGCCCAGCTGTTTCTTGCAGTGTATCTGAGCTCTGTGATTTCTTGCAGTGTATCAGAGCCATGTCATTCATCGCAGTGTATCTGAGCCCTGTTATTTCTTGCAGTGTATCAGAGCCCTGTTATTTCTTGCAGTGTATCTGAGCCCTGCTGTTTCTTGCAGTGTATCAGAGCCCTGTTATTTCTTGCAGTGTATCTGAGCAGTGCTGTACCATCCGGTGTATTTGAGCTCTCATATTTCATGCATTGTATCTGAGCCCTGTTGTTTCTTGTAGTGTATCTGAGCCATGTTATGTCTTGTGGTTTATCTGAGCTCTGTGATTTCTTGAAATGTATCTGAGCCCTGCAATGTCTTGCAGTGTATCTGATCCCTATGATTTCTTGCAGTGTATCTGAGCCCTGTTGTTTCTTGCAGTTTATCTGAGCCCTGTTAAATCTTGCAGTATATCTGAGCCCTGCTGTGTTTTACAGTGTATCTGAGCCCTGTTATGTCTTGCATTGTCTCTCAGTCCTGTGACTTCTTGCAGTGTATCTTGCAGTGCATCTGAGCTGTTATTTCTTGCAGTGTATCTGAACCCTGTGATTTCTTGCAGTGTATCTGAGCCCTACTGTTTCTTGCAGTGTTATCTGAGCCCTGTGATTTCTGGCAGTGTATCTGAGTAGTGCTGTGCATTGCAGTGCATCTGGGCTCTGTTATTTCTTTCAGTGTATTTGAGCCCTGTGATTTCTTGCATTGTCTCTCAGTCCTGTGACTTCTTGGAGTGTATCTTGCAGTGCATCTGAGCTGTTATTTCTTGCAGTGTATCTGAACCCTGTGATTTCTTGCCGTGTATCTGAGTAGTGATGTGCATTGCAGTGCATCTGAGCTCTGTTATTTCTTGCAGTGTATCTAAGCCCTGTGATTTCGTGTAGTGTATCTGAGTAGTGCTGTGCCTTGCAGTGCATTTTAGCTCTGTTATTTCTTGCAGTGTATCTGAGCCCTACTGTTTCTTGCAGTGTTATCTGAGCCCTGTGATATCTGGCAGTGTATCTGAGTAGTGCTGTGTCTTGCAGTGCATCTGGGCTCTGTTATTTCTTTCAGTGTATTTGAGCCATGTGATTTCTTGCAGTGTCTTTCAGCCCTGTGATTTCTTGTAGTGTATCTTGCAGTGCATCTGAGCTGTTATTTCTTGCAGTGTCTCTGAACCCTATGATTTCTTGCAGTGTATTTGAGTAGTGCTGTGCCCTGCAGTGTATCTGAGCTCTGTCATTTCTTGCAGTGTATCTGAGCCCTGTGATCTCTTGCATTGTATCTGAGCCCTGGATTTCTTGCATTGTATCTGAGCCTTGTGATTTCTTGCAGTGTATCTGAGCACTGTGATCTCTTGCATTGTATATGAGCCCTGTGATCTCTTGCATTGTATCTGAGCCTTGTGATTTCTTGCAGTGTATCTGAGTAGTGCTGTGTCTTGCAGTGTATCTGAGCGCTGTGATTTTCTTGCAGTGTATTTGAGCCTTGTGATCTCTTGCATTGTATCTGAGCCCTGTGATTTCTTGCAGAGTATCTGAGTAGTGCTGTGCCTTGCAGTGTATCTGAGCTCTGTGATTTCTTGCAGTGTATCTGAGCACTGTGATCTATTGCATTGTATCTGAGCCCTGTGATTTCTTGCAGTGTATCTGAGCTCTGTGATTTCTTGCAGTGTATCTGAGCCTTGTGATCTCTTGCATTGTCTCTAAAGCCCTGTGATTTTGTGCAGTGTACCTGAGCCCTGTGATTTTGTGCAGCATACCTTGGCCCTGAGATTTCTGGCAGTGTATCTGAGCCCTGTGATTTTTTGTAGTGTACTTGAGCCCTGTTATTTCTGGCAGTGTGTCTGAGCCCTGTGATTTTTTGTAGTGTATCTGAGACCTGTGATTTTATGCAGTCTATCTGAGCCCTGTGATTTCTGGTAGTATATCTGAGCCCTGTGATTTCTTGCAGTGTACCTAAATTGTGGTGTTGTGTTTTTTTGTTTTTGCAGTTACATCTCTCACACTTTCAGAGGAGAAGAAAATATTCACGTGGAACTCATTTCAAGGTAAATAAAGTAATCTATTTGAAGAGAAATAGAAAGCAGATGGTACAAAAAGCCTGGTCTGGTTTGTGTATATCGGTTTTACTCTGCTCTGCGAGAGACAAAACAATAACTTTCTAACATAGTAATGTCGGATTTGACAAGAAAGAAGAACAGATTGGTCCCTGTAGCTTGTTAACTCTCCTACTTTAAAGGGCCACTGCAGTCCAAAAGATTATGTCATCCCTTTAAAAGGGAATGTTTAGACATTACACAGGTTTGTTTTTTCAGTTCACCGGCATCCAGATCTTTGCACTGGTTTTATGATGCCATATTCTTGCTTGTTCTTTCTCTTCAGATCTGTATCTCTATGCTGTGCTCCTCTGCTGTGTGGGAATCCTCAGTCTCCTCACCTTCTTCCTAGTCCTTCTGTGTCAGACCATCTGCAATAAGAGACGATCTAAAGGTGAGAAGTCCCTTTGTATTAAAACACTTGTCAGGTCATGGGCCTGCACCCAACAGCAGGGTTCAGTCCTAACCATGCACCTCATACCTTACAGACCTTCAGATACTCACCGAACACCCAAGCTATAGACATCTTCACCCTCATCTTCTAGCGTGCCTAGCATCTTATAAGGGCCACGAAATGAAAGTTTTTTTAAAGGCATACTACCTGTGTAGGCACTATGCCAAAGAAGGAGAATTGAGCAAATTATCGAAAGAAAAGCATACTCATTTTTATACGTTTTATTTTTATTCCATGTGATTGAAAAAAAAATAAAACGTGATAAAGCAATACATTCCTCCTTTGCTACTGAGTCACTGTGAGAGGCGCATATGTATAATATGAGGGTATGGTCATGGCTGCTTCTGAGCTCACTCACAGAGCCTAGAGAACCAGTGATTACTAACAAGCACATCCATCATTTACATAGAATCCATCTAGATGTACTCAGCAGCAAAGGAAGACAGTACTGCTTGATCAGAGCTGCATGGAGTCACAGAGAAAAAGAGAGAAAATGTTTTAAAAACAACTAAGTTGTTTTCTTATTAGTATACTCAATTCTGATTATTTGGCACACTAGCTACGGGGGCGGTATGACTTTAATAAAACAAACTTTCATACTGTGCCCAAGAGATCAGCAGTATATTGTGTTGCACTACTGGCTGACTGATGGATGGAGCAACTTATTGTGAGGTGTGATCAATATATCAACTTCTACAATGTGCCCTGCACTGTATGCACTTAGGGGCAGATCACATAGGACACAGGCAGTGAGGTATAACTATAAAAAAGCATTGAGACTATGTGAGATCTCACAGCAGATAAGCTGAACTCTGCTCCGGCATATTAATTACTGTAACCACAAAAAGGAAGTTTACTATCTAACATTGACTTGAGACGCACTTAACACAAGATCTCAATGCAGATGACGTTTGTACAATGTGCAGAGTATGAATTATATCTCTATATGTCCCATACTGTGCAGATGTCATTTCTCTCCTTATTTGTATGACATCACATCTTCTGTGTTCATTAGGTTTCCAACAAAGTACCTACAGGTCCCAGAGTCAGTGTCATGGCTGACCTTGTGTCTCCTAATGTGCCCTGTGCCCCTTGGATTATAATATCACTCAGATCCTGTGTTTACTTCTCTTCTGTTATAATGTCAGTCTGGCCCTATGTGTATCCTCTTGTATTATAATGGCAGACGGGCCCTATGTGTATCCTCTTGTATTATAATGTCAGTCTGGACCTATGTGTAT
This sequence comes from Discoglossus pictus, assembly GCA_027410445.1. Taxonomy (NCBI): domain Eukaryota; kingdom Metazoa; phylum Chordata; class Amphibia; order Anura; family Alytidae; genus Discoglossus; species Discoglossus pictus. The sequence continues at coordinate 2,207,612 of CM050171.1, forward strand.
CCTCTTGTATTATAATGTCAGTCTGGCGCTATGTGTATCCTCTTGTATTATAATGTCAGTCTGGACCTATGTGTATCCTCTTGTATTATAATGTCAGTCTGGCCCTATGTGTATCCTCTTGTATTATAATGGCAGACGGGCCCTATGTGTATCCTCTTGTATTATAATGTCAGTCTGGACCTATGTGTATCCTCTTGTATTATGTCAGTCTGGCCCTATGTGTATCCTCTTGTATTATGTCAGTCTGGCCCTATGTGTATCCTCTTGTATTATAATGTCAGTCTGGACCTATGTGTATCCTCTTGTATTATAATGTCAGTCTGGCCCTATGTGTATCCTCTTGTATTATAATGGCAGTCTGGCCCTATGTGTATCCTCTTGTATTATAATGTCAGTCTGGCCTTATTTGTATCCTCTTGTATTATAATGTCAGTCTGGACCTATGTGTATCCTCTTGTATTATAATGTCAGTCTGGCCTTATGTGTATCCTCTTGTATTATAATGTCAGTCTGGCCCTATGTGTATCCTCTTGTATTATAATGTCAGTCTGGCCTTATGTGTATCCTCTTGTATTATAATGTCAGTCTGGCCTTATGTGTATCCTCTTGTATTATAATGTCAGTCTGGCCCTATGTGTATCCTCTTGTATTATAATGTCAGTCTGGCCTTATGTGTATCCTCTTGTATTATAATGTCAGTCTGGCCTTATGTGTATCCTCTTCTGTTATAATGTCAGTCTGGCCCTATGTGTATCCTCTTGTATTATAATGTCAGTCTGGACCTATGTGTATCCTCTTGTATTATAATGGCAGTCTGGACCTATGTGTATCCTCTTGTATTATAATGTCAGTCTGGCCTTATGTGTATCCTCTTGTATTATAATGTCAGTCTGGACCTATGTGTATCCTCTTGTATTATAATGTCAGTCTGGCCTTATGTGTATCCTCTTGTATTATAATGTCAGTCTGGCCCTATGTGTATCCTCTTGTATTATAATGTCAGTCTGGACCTATGTATATCCTCTTGTATTATAATGTCAGTCTGGCCTTATGTGTATCCTCTTGTATTATAATGTCAGTCTGGCCCTATGTGTATCCTCTTGTATTATAATGTCAGTCTGGACCTATGTGTATCCTCTTGTATTATAATGTCAGTCTGGCCCTATGTGTATCCTCTTGTATTATAATGTCAGTCTGGACCTATGTGTATCCTCTTGTATTATAATGTCAGTCTGGACCTATGTGTATCCTCTTGTATTATAATGTCAGTCTGGCCTTATGTGTATCCTCTTGTATTATAATGTCAGTCTGGCCCTATGTGTATCCTCTTGTATTATAATGTCAGTCTGGACCTATGTGTATCCTCTTGTATTATAATGTCAGTCTGGACCTATGTGTATCCTCTTGTATTATAATGTCAGTCTGGCCTTATGTGTATCCTCTTGTATTATAATGTCAGTCTGGCCCTATGTGTATCCTCTTGTATTATAATGTCAGTCTGGCCCTATGTGTATCCTCTTGTATTATAATGTCAGTCTGGCCTTATGTGTATCCTCTTGTATTATAATGTCAGTCTGGCCCTATGTGTATCCTCTTGTATTATAATGTCAGTCTGGCCTTATGTGTATCCTCTTGTATTATAATGTCAGTCTGGCCTTATGTGTATCCTCTTGTATTATAATGTCAGTCTGGCCCTATGTGTATCCTCTTGTATTATAATGTCAGTCTGGACCTATGTGTATCCTCTTGTATTATAATGTCAGTCTGGCCTATGTGTATCCTCTTGTATTATAATGTCAGTCTGGCCTTATGTGTATCCTCTTGTATTATAATGTCAGTCTGGACCTATGTGTATCCTCTTGTATTATAATGTCAGTCTGGCCCTATGTGTATCCTCTTGTATTATAATGTCAGTCTGGCCCTATGTGTATCCTCTTGTATTATAATGTCAGTCTGGCCCTATGTGTATCCTCTTGTATTATAATGTCAGTCTGGCCTTATGTGTATCCTCTTGTATTATAATGTCAGTCTGGCCCTATGTGTATCCTCTTGTATTATAATGTCAGTCTGGACCTATGTGTATCCTCTTGTATTATAATGTCAGTCTGGCCCTATGTGTATCCTCTTGTATTATAATGTCAGTCTGGCCTATGTGTATCCTCTTGTATTATAATGTCAGTCTGGACCTATGTGTATCCTCTTGTATTATAATGTCAGTCTGGCCTATGTGTATCCTCTTGTATTATAATGTCAGTCTGGCCCTATGTGTATCCTCTTGTATTATAATGTCAGTCTGGCCTTATGTGTATCCTCTTGTATTATAATGTCAGTCTGGACCTATGTGTATCCTCTTGTATTATAATGTCAGTCTGGCCTATGTGTATCCTCTTGTATTATAATGTCAGTCTGGCCCTATGTGTATCCTCTTGTATTATAATGTCAGTCTGGACCTATGTGTATCCTCTTGTATTATAATGTCAGTCTGGACCTATGTGTATCCTCTTGTATTATAATGTCAGTCTGGCCCTATGTGTATCCTCTTGTATTATAATGTCAGTCTGGACCTATGTGTATCCTCTTGTATTATAATGTCAGTCTGGCCCTATGTGTATCCTCTTGTATTATAATGTCAGTCTGGCCCTATGTGTATCCTCTTGTATTATAATGTCAGTCTGGACCTATGTGTATCCTCTTGTATTATAATGTCAGTCTGGCCTTATGTGTATCCTCTTGTATTATAATGTCAGTCTGGCCCTATGTGTATCCTCTTGTATTATAATGTCAGTCTGGCCTTATGTGTATCCTCTTGTATTATAATGTCAGTCTGGCGTTATGTGTATCCTCTTGTATTATAATGTCAGTCTGGCCCTATGTGTATCCTCTTGTATTATAATGTCAGTCTGGCCTTATGTGTATCCTCTTGTATTATAATGTCAGTCTGGCCTTATGTGTATCCTCTTGTATTATAATGTCAGTCTGGCCCTATGTGTATCCTCTTGTATTATAATGTCAGTCTAGACCTATGTGTATCCTCTTGTATTATAATGTCAGTCTGGACCTATGTGTATCCTCTTGTATTATGTCAGTCTGGCCCTATGTGTATCCTCTTGTATTATAATGTCAGTCTGGACCTATGTGTATCCTCTTGTATTATAATGTCAGTCTGGCCTTATGTGTATCCTTTTGTATTATAATGTCAGTCTGGCCCTATGTGTATCCTCTTGTATTATAATGTCAGTCTGGACCTATGTGTATCCTCTTGTATTATAATGTCAGTCTGGCCCTATGTGTATCCTCTTGTATTATAATGTCAGTCTGGACCTATGTGTATCCTCTTGTATTATAATGTCAGTCTGGCCTTATGTGTATCCTCTTGTATTATAATGTCAGTCTGGACCTATGTGTATCCTCTTGTATTATAATGTCAGTCTGGACCTATGTGTATCCTCTTGTATTATAATGTCAGTCTGGCGTTATGTGTATCCTCTTGTATTATAATGTCAGTCTGGCCCTATGTGTATCCTCTTGTATTATAATGTCAGTCTGGCCTTATGTGTATCCTCTTGTATTATAATGTCAGTCTGGACCTATGTGTATCCTCTTGTATTATAATGTCAGTCTGGATCTATGTGTATCCTCTTGTATTATAATGTCAGTCTGGCCTTATGTGTATCCTCTTGTATTATAATGTCAGTCTGGCCCTATATGTATCCTCTTGTATTATAATGTCAGTCTTGACCTATGTGTATCCTCTTGTATTATAATGTCAGTCTGGCCCTATGTGTATCCTCTTGTATTATAATGTCAGTCTGGCCCTATATGTATCCTCTTGTATTATAATGTCAGTCTGGCCCTATGTGTATCCTCTTGTATTATAATGTCAGTCTGGCCCTATGTGTATCCTCTTGTATTATAATGTCAGTCTGGCCCTATGTGTATCCTCTTGTATTATAATGTCAGTCTTGACCTATGTGTATCCTCTTGTATTATAATGTCAGTCTGGCCCTATGTGTATCCTCTTGTATTATAATGTCAGTCTGGCCCTATGTGTATGCTCTTGTATTATAATGTCACCCTGATCCTGTGTCATGTTTTACCAGGCACATGATAATTTTGCTTCCTAATTTGACACAATGTCCCTGGTGATAATTGTGTTTATCCGTGTGCCACCTTTGGGATTATAATGTTACTCTGATCCCGTGTTTATCCCTGGGCCTCCTTTGGGATTATAATGTTACTCTGATCCTGTGTTTATCCTGTGCCTCCTTTGGGATTATAATGTTACTCTTATCTTGTGTTTATCCCTGTGCCACCTTTGGGATGATCATGTTACTCTGATCCAGTGTTTATCCCTGGGCCTCCTTTGGGATTATAATGTTACTCTGATCCCGTGTTTATCCCTGTGCCACCTTTGGGATTATAATGTTACTCTTATCTTGTGTTTATCCCTGTGCCTCCTTTGGGATTATAATGTTACTCTTATCCCGTGTTTATCCCTGGGCCTCCTTTGGGATTATAATGTTACTCTGATCCTGTGTTTATCCCTGTGCCTCCTTTGGGATTATAATGTTACTCTGATCCCGTGTTTATCCCCGTGCCTCCTTTGGGATTATAATGTTACTCTGATCCCGTGTTTATCCCTGTGCCTCCTTTGGGATTATAATGTTACTCTGATCCCGTGTTTATCCCTGGGCCTCCTTTGGAATTATAATGTTACTCTTATCTTGTGTTTATCCCTGTGCCTCCTTTGGGATTATAATGTTACTCTTATCTTGTGTTTATCCCTGTGCCTCCTTTGGGATTATAATGTTACTCTTATCTTGTGTTTATCCCTGTGCCTCCTTTGGGATTATAATGTTACTCTTATCCCGTGTTTATCCCTGGGCCTCCTTTGGGATTATAATGTTACTCTGATCCTGTGTTTATCCCTGTGCCTCCTTTGGGATTATAATGTTACTCTGATCCCGTGTTTATCCCCGTGCCTCCTTTGGGATTATAATGTTACTCTGATCCCGTGTTTATCCCCGTGCCTCCTTTGGGATTATAATGTTACTCTGATCCCGTGTTTATCCCTGTGCCTCCTTTGGGATTATAATGTTACTCTGATCCCGTGTTTATCCCTGGGCCTCCTTTGGAATTATAATGTTACTCTGATCCCGTGTTTATCCCTGTGCCACCTTTGGGATTATAATGTTACTCTGATCCTGTGTTTATCCCTGTGCCTCCTTTGGGATTATAATGTTACTCTGATCCCGTGTTTATTCCCGTGCCTCCTTTGGGATTATAATGTTACTCTGATCCTATGTTTATCCCTGTGCCACCTTTGGGATTATAATGTTACTCTGACCCCGTGTTTATCCCTGTGCCACCTTTGGGATTATAATGTTACTCTGATCCCGTGTTTATCCCTGTGCCTCCTTTGGGATTATAATGTTACTCTGATCCTGTGTTTATCCCTGTGCCTTCTTTGGGATTATAATGTTACTCTGATCCAGTGTTTATCCCTGTGCCTCCTTTGGGATTATAATCTTACTCTGATCCCGTGTTTATCCCTGTGCCTCCTTTGGGATTATAATGTTACTCTGATCCTGTGTTTATCCCTGTGCCTCCTTTGGGATTATAATGTTACTCTTATCTTGTGTTTATCCCTGGGCCTCCTTTGGGATTATAATGTTACTCTGATCCTGTGTTTATCCCTGTGCCTCCTTTGGGATTATAATGTTACTCTGATCCCGTGTTTATTCCCGTGCCTCCTTTGGGATTATAATGTTACTCTGATCCTATGTTTATCCCTGTGCCACCTTTGGGATTATAATGTTACTCTGACCCCGTGTTTATCCCTGTGCCACCTTTGGGATTATAATGTTACTCTGATCCCGTGTTTATCCCTGTGCCTCCTTTGGGATTATAATGTTACTCTGATCCCGTGTTTATCCCCGTGCCTTCTTTGGGATTATAATGTTACTCTGATCCAGTGTTTATCCCTGTGCCTCCTTTGGGATTATAATCTTACTCTGATCCCGTGTTTATCCCTGTGCCTCCTTTGGGATTATAATGTTACTCTGATCCTGTGTTTATCCCTGTGCCTCCTTTGGGATTATAATGTTATTCTGATCCTGTGTTTATCCCTGTGCCTCCTTTGGGATTATAATGTTACTCTGATCCAGTGTTTATTCCTGTGCCTCCTTTGGGATTATAATGTTACTCTGATCCCGTGTTTATCCCTGTGCCTCCTTTGGGATTATAATGTTACTCTGATCCAGTGTTTATTCCTGTGCCTCCTTTGGGATTATAATGTTACTCTGATCCCGTGTTTATTCCCGTGCCTCCTTTGGGATTATAATGTTACTCTGATCCCGTGTTTATCCCTGTGCCTCCTTTGGGATTATAATCTTACTCTGATCCAGTGTTTATCCCTGTGTCTCCTTTGGGATTATAATGTTACTCTGATCCTGTGTTTATCCTGTGCCTCCTTTGGGATTATAATGTTACTCTGATTCTGTGTTTATCCCTGTGCCTCCTTTGGGATTATAATGTTACTCTGATCCCGTGTTTATCCCTGTGCCTCCTTTGGGATTATAATGTTACTCTGATCCCGTGTTTATTCCCGTGCCTCCTTTGGGATTATAATGTTACTCTGATCCCGTGTTTATCCCTGTGCCTCCTTTGGGATTATAATCTTACTCTGATCCAGTGTTTATCCCTGTGCCTCCTTTGGGATTATAATGTTACTCTGATCCTGTGTTTATCCTGTGCCTCCTTTGGGATTATAATGTTACTCTGATTCTGTGTTTATCCCTGTGCCTCCTTTGGGATTATAATGTTACTCTGATCCCGTGTTTATCCCCGTGCCTCCTTTGGGATTATAATGTTACTCTGATCCCGTGTTTATCCCCGTGCCTCCTTTGGGATTATAATGTTACTCTGATCCTGTGTTTATCCCTGTGCCTCCTTTGGGATTATAATGTTACTCTGATCCCGTGTTTATCCCCGTGCCTCCTTTGGGATGATAATGTTACTCTGATCCCGTGTTTATCCCTGGGCCTCCTTTGGGATGATAATTTTACTCCGATCCCGTGTTTATTCCTGTGCCTCATATGGGATTATAATTGTTACTCTGATCAGAAACATATTCTACAAAAGCACTGTTACTGTGTCAGGGGACGCTCCCTATTACCGGGGAGACCCTCACTGTTACTGTGTCAGGGGACGCCCCCTATTACCGGGGAGACCCTCACTGTTACGGTGTCAGGGGACGCCCCCTATTACTGGGGAGACCCTCACTGTTACTGTGTCAGGGGACGCCCCCTATTACTGGGGAGACCCTCACTGTTACTGTGTCAGGGGACGCCCCCTATTACCGGGGAGACCCTTACTGTTACTGTGTCAGGGGACGCCCCCTATTACCGGGGAGACCCTTACTGTTACTGTGTCAGGGGACGCCCCCTATTACCGGGGAGACCCTCACTGTTACTGTGTCAGGGGACGCTCCCTATTACCGGGGAGACCCTCACTGTTACTGTGTCAGGGGACGCCCCCTATTACCGGGGAGACCCTCACTGTTACGGTGTCAGGGGACGCCCCCTATTACTGGGGAGACCCTCACTGTTACTGTGTCAGGGGACGCCCCCTATTACTGGGGAGACCCTCACTGTTACTGTGTCAGGGGACGCCCCCTATTACCGGGGAGACCCACGCTTTTACTGTGTCAGGGGACGCTCCCTATTACCGGGGAGACCCTCGCTGTTACGGTGTCAGAGGACGCCTCCTATTACCGGGGAGACCCTCACTGTTACTGTGTCAGGGGACGCCCCCTATTACTGGGGAGACCCTCACTGTTACTGTGTCAGGGGACGCCCGCTATTACCGGGGAGACCCTCACTGTTACTGTGTCAGGGGACGCCCCCTATTACTGGGGAGACCCTCACTGTTACTGTGTCAGGGGACGCCCCCTATTACTGTGGAGACCCTCACTGTTACTGTGTCAGGGGACGCCCCCTATTACTGGGGAGACCCTCACTGTTACTGTGTCAGGGGACACCCCCTATTACTGGGGAGACCCTCACTGTTACTGTGTCAGGGGACACCCTCTATTACTGTGGAGACCCTCACTGTTACTGTGTCAGGGTACGCCCCCTATTACTGGGGAGACCCTCACTGTTACTGTGTCAGGGGACGCCCCCTATTACCGGGGAGACCCTCACTGTTACTGTGTCAGGGGACGCCCCCTATTACTGTGGAGACCCTCACTGTTACTGTGTCAGGGGACGCTCCCTATTACCGGGGAGACCCTCACTGTTACTGTGTCAGGGGACGCCCCCTATTACCGGGGAGACCCTCACTGTTACTGTGTCAGGGGACGCCTCCTATTACCGGGGAGACCCTCACTGTTACTGTGTCAGGGGACGCCCCCTATTACTGGGGAGACCCTCACTGTTACTGTGTCAGGGGACGCCCCCTATTACCGGGGAGACCCTCACTGTTACTGTGTCAGGGGACGCCCCCTATTACCGGGGACACCCTCGCTGTTACTGTGTCAGGGGACGCCCCCTATTACTGGGGAGACCCTCACTGTTACTGTGTCAGGGGACGCCCCCTATTACTGGGGAGACCCTCACTGTTACTGTGTCAGGGGACGCCTCCTATTACCGGGGAGACCCTCACTGTTACTGTGTCAGGGGACGCCCCCTATTACTGGGGAGACCCTCACTGTTACTGTGTCAGGGGACGCCCCCTATTACTGGGGAGACCCTCACTGTTACTGTGTCAGGGTACGCCCCCTATTACTGGGGAGACCCTCACTGTTACTGTGTCAGGGTACGCCCCCTATTACTGGGGAGACCCTCACTGTTACTGTGTCAGGGGACGCCCCCTATTACCGGGGAGACCCTCACTGTTACTGTGTCAGGGGACGCCCCCTATTACTGTGGAGACCCTCACTGTTACTGTGTCAGGGGACGCCCCCTATTACCGGGGAGACCCTCACTGTTACTGTGTCAGGGGACGCCCCCTATTACTGTGGAGACCCTCACTGTTACTGTGTCAGGGGACGCCCCCTATTACTGGGGAGACTCTCTGTATGTGCTCTGTATAATTCCAGCTGCACTATTCTCCCATGTTCACTGCTATACCGACATACCCACGTGTGCACTGTGCGCCAAACATACAATCTTCCCCTCCCCTCGCCACGCAATATGGCGCACAATATCATGCTGCTGTGACACACACTGCTCTCGGGCGGCTCCAGATGGTAACGAGGGCAGGGCTTTGCCCAGGTATATATGGCGCTGGCACACACACAGTGCCATGTGGGGTTTACCTATTTCCTCACCAGCAGAGTTGCCAGGCCCAGTCTGGATGTAATTAAGCTCAGTGGGTGTCCCACATCCCCGGCCTACACCCACAACTGAGCCTTAACCCTTTCCTGCTGTTGAGAGCAGCACAGCTCACATGACTATCATTCCTGAGAATAAATGGGACTGAAGTCACTCTGTTCTTTGGCTTCTCTACTTTTGTGTTTGATCATGGTTATAAAAAAATATTAAGGGACAAGTTGCCCTCGTAATATTCTAATATGGAGCCCTAACTAGTGTCTGGCTCGCTGTGACCACCGCTGACTCTCTAGTTACTGCACCTGGAGTCAAGCAGGGACCCATAAAGAGTCACTTCATACATCATGTAAGACATCCATAAACCCCCAAAACAGCAGCTCTTCTTGTAATGGCTTTGTGTCACTAAATGAAAACCGGTAGATATGGTGCCAGCTGCCATACTTCACTTTTCATGGAGTCTCCGGTTACCAATATCACACTTCAAGTCACTCAACTGGATATTTACAAGTAGCCTCACAACATAAGCATCAAACCAGAAGCAGGTTGTAGGTCTTCAGTGTCACAACTGTGGCTTGAAGCTATGTGTAAAAGATTAATATGCCCCGTTATGGTGTCCAGATAAGAGGATTACGGCTAATTGTGATATAATATCAATGTTTTTTTTTTTTTTTTATATTATAATAATAATAATAATAATATTAATAATAATGGAGTGTGGCCAATGTCACAGTATTGAGATAGTTACCTGGCAGTTCCCAGTGAATATATATATATATATATATATATATATATATATATATATATACGATTTCTCCGAAGATAGCACCAGATTTACCAGAAAAATAAGTTCTACGAATGTGGGAAAATGCTAGTTTTGTATCTTAGTTTGTTATTAATATTAGAATGAATGACAGATCTATGAGAGAAACGCAATGTAGAATGGTATATGAATCATCAATAGAAACGTGATTTATTATATATTCTGCTTATTATAAAATATATGCGTATAAAAAGTTAATCTTATGCGTGTTACATTGCTGTATACAGTAATATATTTCTATGGTCACTATATCACTTTTCTTCTTTGTTTTTGCAGTGAGGTGGAAACGCTCAGAGAGGTGAGTGGACGTTATTATTATTATTATTATTATTATTATTATTATTTACTAGCGAATTGCCCGTCAAAAAATGACGGCAATGAAATTGTAAGGTAGCTAAATTACTAAATGAATATAGTGTACCTATTTTGAAGCATTGTGATGAAGAGCTGGCAATCTGTGTTGATGTTGCTGCAGCATTAGTGGTGTGGAGCTGCTGTGTAAGCGTGATGAATGTGTGGTATGAATATCCGTAGGTGGTTTGTGGCGTTTTGCGAGTTTCTTGTGGTGTTTTGCGAGTTTGTTGTGGTGTTTTGCGAGTTTAGAGTGCTGTAGCCTCGTTTTCGTTTTGTTCGGCAGCCATTTTTTCTGTCGCTTAGATTTTTTTTTAGTCTGAAAAGTCTTTTATTTCGAGTAAAATCGAGGTGTAAGTTGCATTTTTGAGGTCCTGGGTGCTCCCTCTTGGTGTAGGTAAGGTTTTTATGTATGTGCTGTGTGTATGTATTGTGTTTTAAATGTTTGTATGTCGGCGTGTTGCGTCCGATGTTTGCGAGGTCGTAATGTGTGGTAACGTGTTTCGTACGTTGTTTGCGTTCCTCGTAAAATTTAGCGAGTGTCGTAATTTGTGTGTCGTGTTTTTTGAGTAGCGACGTGAAGTTTGCGAGGGATTGAGGCCCTTGCCCAGTGACCTCGCCAGCAACTGAGGCCCTCGCTTCGCGAGGGGCCTCAGTTGCTGGCATGGAGCGCCTTCGGCGCTCCATGCCAGCAACTGAGGCCCGTGCCCAGTGACCTCGCCAGCAACTGAGGCCCTCGCTTCGCGAGGGGCCTCAGTTGCTGGCATGGAGCGCCTTCGGCGCTCCATGCCAGCAACTGAGGCCCGTGCCCATTGACCTCGCCAGCAACTGAGGCCCTCGCTTCGCGAGGGGCCTCAGTTGCTGGCATGGAGCGCCTTCGGCGCTCCATGCCAGCAACTGAGGCCCTTGCCCAGTGACCTCGCCAGCAACTGAGGCCCTCGCTTCGCGAGGGGCCTCAGTTGCTGGCATGGAGCGCCTTCGGCGCTCCATGCCAGCAACTGAGGCCCTTGCCCAGTGACCTCGCTACGCGAGGGCCGCGGGCTCGCTACGCGAGCCCGCAAGCGTGAGCAACGACCCGTACGCTCACAACTATATATGTGATTTGCATCAATACCGTAATATTGGCCAGATCACAGATACCATAACTTGTGGAGTCTGCAGAGCATTTCTGTATTAGATCTGTGTTTGTTCAATGAAACCTCAGTCTGGTAGTGGGATTTGCAATTACTTTTGTGCGTTTTTTATCTATTATTTCTGTGCCTATTATTACCATCTACAGATCATTGCACTGTACGGCTGTTTGTTACATTTGCAGAATATTACTCCATTAAGTCCATGTCCTAGTGAATCTGCAGGACATTACAGACCCAGGGACCTCGGACACTCCTCTCGCACAATGCTCCTCTGTTTGCTGTCACGAGAGGGCAGGAAGCTCCCTGACCCTGTGTGTGTGCGTGTGTTATGTGTAACCAAGCTCCAGTATCCAGATGTATCTGTGTGTATAATATGGCTGACGGCGAGTGATGTGACCGACCTGCTGTCTTATAGACCTTTACACATATATTGGTTTGTTTACTCTGTGCTGTCACGTGTATACTTCCTATGTGCTGTCACGTGTATACTTCCTGTGTGCTGTCACGTGTATACTTCCTATGTGCTGTCACGTGTATACTTCCTGTGTGCTGTCACGTGTATACTTCCTGTGTGCTGTCACGTTGCTTCTTCTGTTCTGCTCCCTGCAGCCCTGGGGATGACAGACCCAGCGTCACTGACCTGCTGGCACCGCTGCCACCCAAAAAGAAGAAGAGAAAGAAAAGTGATCAGGGCGAGCTTCCTCCAGCGCTCCCAGAGAAAGGTAAAACAAATGAGTTTGGAGAGTTGGCCTTATAATGTCAGCCCAGGTATAAATTAAAACTATAGGTTAGGCAATACTGAGATGCGCCAATGGTGGGGGGTTGTTTTGTTCTTAGTTGGTGCTGCCCGGTCAGGCCGCCCTCTTTATACCCGATCTATGTTAGGAGCATTCCTTATATGTAGTGGCATTGCTTTGGTGCTACATAACAATATATCTTCTGTTTATACATAGAGGGTTCAAGGTGATTTTTACATATTTATATTAATTTGGTAGTTTTTGTTTTTTAATATAGTGGGTAAAACTTAATGTAACAGATCTCCTGGCACCCCGACCGGGTACCTCCGTTGATAGACGCGTCCTAGTTTGCGCCGAGGCCTACAAGCACCGCACCGGACACCTCAACCACCACAGACTTCACAACCGCCGTAGTTTAGCTGGAGCCGTGCCGTCTTCCTTCCACCCTGTATGAATCTCCAGCATCCAGGACCGTGTGGGGAAGACCTCTCCTCCAAGGAGAGTACATCAGGAACAAGCGTTCAGTAGTTACAGCTCAAGGGAGTATGCAAAAGCATAGCAATCCCCAGTATGATATAGCGATCCCCTCCAATAACGAGATGAGACTACGTTTTGAAGGGTCAAGTAGAACTATCTCTTTAATGACAGGGAATCTCCTTTTATGCAATTGTGCCCTCTGAAGGGCTACACCCACATAATTATCACAGCCAATTATATACATGGTTCAACCCCCACGTCTCCTCCCCTCAGATAACAGGTAACACAATTAAAACAGACACAATTTTAACCACATTCTGGATGTACCCCAAAAACAGGGGGTACACCTTTAAGTCCAGCACTGTTCAATATCTCTCACCCAGGGGGACAACATATTAAAAAATGGCATGAATCAGACCAGGGGTTCAAAAGTTAGTAAAAGTATGTTTTTCACATAACACACAGACATTTCACATATCCCCCACACAATACACATATAGGACAATAGATGTGGTCACCCCTCCCTGAGGCAACTTAATATAATCAGACAATGATTAAACCAGCCTTCTTTGTTCTCATCTGAGAATGAAAACACTCCACACAATCGACTCCCTTATCTGTAACAGGATTATCTCTCCTGCCAAGGTCTGCACTAGCCTGGGGCCAATATTCTGCAGAGCATAAACCAACATACATACAGTATATTACTAGGATCATATTTTAACCAAGAATTAAATAACCATAAACAGGGCAAAACAGTGATGGGTTCCGTTACAGCTGGGATCTGAGCGCACAAAACTACCGAATAGCGCTCAGATCATCTTCACACCGTTCAATTGCCATGTAGCTAAAGTCTTTCCCATAGTCTTTCATTATATGAATGGGCTCCATGGCATAGCTATCTGTGGTATCATGGTTCACACAGGGCAAGTACCGAATGACCCCCCTGTATGTAAAGGGCCAGAATGAGTGACATACACTCTGGTATGGCCGAATACTGTGTTTAAAGGGCAATACAGTATGTCCCAGGGCCATAGTCCCAGGGCAGGAGGCTGGCAAACAGTCCTCTCCAAGACAAAGTGGCGAAGGGCACTTCGTCACACTTAAGTTTAAGCTTTTTTTTTTTAGCTCAGTTCTAGTTACATAGCTATATAGTAATTGAGGTTGAATAAAGACATTCAGTCCATCACGTTCAACCTATTTAGATCTCTTCTGATCATTATAATATGTGGATTATTTATTACCCGGTAATACTTGTTAATTGCTAATTATCAATTATGAATTGATCCAGAGGAAGCAAACACTTGAATAATTTGCCAATTGTTTCATAAAGGAAAAAAACATAAATTACTTCCTGACCCCAGATACTGACAATCGGATTCCACCCTGAATCAATACTCTCTCTAATCATATCTCCTCTTAGACACATTTTTTCTAGAGAAAATAGGTTCAATTTGATTAGTCTTTCGTCATAACTTAGCCCCCCCATTCCCCTTATTAATTTTGTTCCCCTTCTCTGTTGTTATTCCAGCTCAAAAATTTCCTTTTTATGAAGTGGTGCCCAAAATGCCCTCCATATTCCAAATGAGGGTGTACTAGAGATTTGTATAGTGGCAGAAATATATTTGCTTCCCTTGCTTCTATACCCTTCTTAATACATGCTAATATTTTATTTGCCTTTGCAGCTGCTGCTTGGCTTTGAGCACTGTTACCTAGGTGGTTGTCCACAAGCACTCCCAAACCCCTAGATTTGCTCCATTAAGTTTATAGATTGCATGGCTATTTTTCCTTCCCAGATGCATAACTTTACATGTATTCGTATTAGATCTCATCTGCCATATAGATGCCCATTCCTCAATTTTATGTAAATCCCTTTGGAGGGAAAGTACACCATTATCTGATTTAATTACCTTGCACAAACTTGTGTCATCAGCAAAAATGGAGACACTACTTTACAGTCCTACTTCTAAGTCATTAATAAATATGTTAAAAACGAGAGGACCTAATACTGAACCATGAGGAACCCCACTTACCACATTAGTCCAATTGGAGTATGTTCCTTTTACAACAACCATTTGCTTCCTGTCTTTTAGCCAGCTCTCAATCCATGAGCAGATATTTACTGCAATTCCTGTATCCCTTAGTTTGCACAATAGTCTCCCATGTGGCACTGTATCAAAAGCCTTTGCAGAATCTAAAAAGACTACATCAACTGAGTTGCCTTGATCCAGGTTCCTACTAACCTCCTCATAGAAACTAATTAGATTTGTTTAACACAACCTATCCCTCATACATTCATGTTGACTCCTACTTATAATGCTGTTTGAATAGTCATATTCTTGTATATTATCTCTTATTAACCCTTCTAAAAGTGTCCCCACTACAGAAGTGAGGCTCACTGGTCTATAATTCCATGGATTTGCTCTTGCCCCCTTATTAAATAAAGGTATCACCGCCACTTTTCTCCAGTCATCTGGTAGAGACCCTGTGTTGCGTGAGTCTTCCTTGATTAGATATAATGGTTTGGCTATTACAGAACCCAGTTCCCTTAGTACCCTTGGATGTATTCCATCAGGACCTGGGGCTTTATTAACATTTATTTTTTCCAACTTGTTTTGGATTTCTTCCTGCGCTACCCAATTATTCGGTGAAGGTTGTGCAGCCCCATTATGTTGCTGTGTCCCAACCACTGGTACCTCCCTTGTGTTTACCGAAGAAAATAACCTATTTAGCTCATCTGCCTTTTCCTGGTCACTAATTATCAGACTGTGTCACATTGTAATGCCCCTTTATCTTCCTTCCTGGTCCTCTTCCACTTTATATATTTAAAAAATATTTTAGGGTTAGTCTTACTCTTTTACAACTTTATTTTTCATTTTCTATGTTAGCCAGTCTAATAGCCCTTTTTGCTGCCTTGGTGATTTCCTTGTATTCCCGTAAAGCAGTCTCTGTCCCCTCTTGTGTGTATAATATAAATGTCTGTTTTTTACTCCTCATCTTCATCTTTAAGTCAGTGTTAAGCCACATTGGATGGGATTTA
Source organism: Discoglossus pictus (assembly GCA_027410445.1). Classification (NCBI taxonomy): domain Eukaryota; kingdom Metazoa; phylum Chordata; class Amphibia; order Anura; family Alytidae; genus Discoglossus; species Discoglossus pictus. Next base: position 2,223,502 of record CM050171.1, read on the forward strand.
CTCCTTTTACCTTTATTTCCACACAGTATATGCCGATGTGTATGTTTATTTAGTAAGGATTTAAATGTTGTCCATTTATGGTCAGTATTTTCACCCACAAGTTCTTTGTCCCAGTCTATACTTTGTGTTGTTTCCCTTAGACCGATAAAACCTGCACTTTCAAAATTCAGAGGTTTCGTTGGCCCCTTACAGTTTTTTTTGTTCAATCTCAAATGAGACTGTGTTGTGATCATTGTTTTCCAAAGGGTGCCCTATTTTGATATTTCATATTTTATCAATATTATTTGTGATGACTAAATCCAAGATGGCCCCATTTCTAGTAGGCTCTTGGATAACCTGGTCCAGATAATGATCCTTGAGTGTACTCAAGAACCTGCTCCCCTTAGATGAACTGCTGGTCTCATTTATCCAGTTTATTTCAGGGTAATTAAAGTCTACCATTATTAGAACTTGCCCATGCTTAGCTACATTTCCAATCTGTAATAATAATTGTATTTCCTCACTTTCAGCTATATTTGGGGGTTTATAGCATACTCCAACCAATATTGTTTGGGATTTGCTGCTCCCCTATTTAACTCTACCCACAAACATTCAACATTATCACTAGTTCCGCCATAAATATCTTCTCTGACTATACGCTTAAATTCAGGCTTAACATACAGACAAATCCCTCCTCTCGTTTACCATTGCCCCTTTCTTTCCTAAATAGGTTATAACCATCCTTATTAACAGTCCGGTCATGAGAGTCATCCCGCCATGTTTCCACATTGTTGGAGATCTCACTTATATTCATAAAACAGAATGTAACATAATGCAGAGCCGAGGACGTCCCGACGCCCCAAAGAGACATAGAATGTAACCTAGTGCAGAGCTGAGGACATCCCAACACCCCAAATAGACATAGAATATAACATAGTGCAGAGCCGAGAACGTCCCATCACCCAAAGAGACATAGAATGTAACCTAGTACAGAGCCGAGAACGTCCCATCACCCAAAGAGACATAGAATATAACATAGTGCAGAGCAGAGGACGTCCCATCACCCAAAGAGACATAGAATGTAACCTAGTACAGAGCCGAGGACGTCCGACACCCCAAGAGACATAGAATGTAGCATAGTGCAGAGCCGAGGATGTCCCATCACCCCAAAGAGATATAGATTGTAACATAATGCAGAGCCGAGGACGTCCCGACACCCCAAGAGACATAGAATGTAACATAGTGCAGAGCCGAGGACGTCCGACACCCCAAGAGACATAGAATGTAACAATGCAGAGCCGAGGACGTCCTGACACCCCAAGAGACATAGAATGTAACAATGCAGAGCCGAGGACGTCCTGACACCCCAAAGAGACATAGAATGTAACATAATGCAGAGCCGAGGATGTCCCATCACCCCAAAGAGACATAGAATGTGACATAGTGCAGAGCTGAGGACGTCCCGACACCCCAAAGAGACATAGAATGTAACATAGTGCAGAGCCGAGGATGTCCGACACCCCAAGAGACATAGAATGTAACATATTTCAGAGCCGAGGACGTCCCACCACCCCAAAGAGACATAGAATGTAACATAGTGCAGAGCTGAGGACGTCCGACACCCCAAGAGACATAGAATGTAACATAGTGCAGAGCCGAGGACTTCCTGACACCCGAAAGAGACATAGAATGTAACATAATGCAGAGCCGAGAACGTCCCGACACCCCAAGATAGTAGGAGATGCGGCTTTGTGACTATGAGATAAGTAACCTCCCCCAATGTGAGACTCCTTGTTCTCCCCATTATAAAGCCATTTAGCAATCTAACTGAGCCCTTCTCTTTCAGGACCCCTGATCAGCCGGGTACAAGACAAACAGAGGCCCCTGCTGCTGGTGAGTGTGTGTAATTGCTGCCCTGTGCAGAGCAATGCTGCGCAGCATGTGTAATTCTCCACACTCTTCTTAAACTTTCAGCCTCGTTTGGTGGAGGAAGGTTTAGCGTACGCCGAGCTGGAGCTTGTGAAATCCCCCCCTCCGGTGAAGGACCCTCCCTCTAGCACTGTATATGCTCAGATCCTGTTTGAGGAGAGCCCTCTGCAGCAGATACCAACAGTTGTGAGACCCTCCCAGGATGCAGTGCGAGGTCCTCTTTATGGACCACCTAGACTGTACAGCACAAATCATATGAAGGGCAGCCCCTGACCTCTGCAATCTGGAGCCCTCCGACATCTACACTACTGGAAGCCAGCATCTCATGTACCTTGTGGCAGCCACAGGGTTAAGGATGTGTATTGTGTAATACTTACCCAGTGCTGGCAGGGCGAGGAGGAGGAAAGAGCGACTGCGGATCTCCACATAACTGTATAACATCTCTAGTGTTAAAGGGATAGTCCATTAATCTCTGCTGACTTCACAATCTGGTATCAGTAGGGTGATGTACTCAGCAGTGGACCATGCCTGAGCCTGAAGAGGTGCACACTGGGAGCAGCGCGTACACCTCATAGGGTGCACAGCTCGGGTATATATTTGTACCGTAATGCTACATAATATTTTTGTATTCATAAATATTAAATCATTAGCAATTTGCCTCTAGTCCATGTAAGTCTTCAAGGATCTGTGCAGTGTGAGAATCAACACTTGATATCACCAGTGGACACCGTGCCACCCCGTGTTACCTGTGCAGCTTTCTATGCTATCACCCAGGGCACAAGCTAAAGAAGGATGAGTTCAGACCTCCGGTGTCACCCACCATAACGCTGCAAGGAGTGCGCTGAGCTCCTCTGATCACAATGTAGAGGGGCTATACAGGGACATCTGGGCTTCACTCATTAATAAAATAGGGTGAAACAGGTCTGCAGGTGTAATATCACCCATTAGCAGGTCCAGTCCTATAAAACAATATATTGCAATTTAGAGTTACTTTAAAGGTCCACATTAATGTTGCAGCAGCAGTTAGATATTTTAGAATATAATTCATATTCAATGATTTGAATAAAGCAATATTCAGTATTAATTTGACCTTTTAAGCAACACATTCTCAGCCTGCATTAGAGCTGCTTGTCTTCTTCCCTTATGACGGGATGGGGAAGCTCTGGGAAGTAAAACTAAAGGCTGCTTTTGCATAGACTGCACTTTTCAATGTCTATAATTGAAAAATAGAAAAAGAAAAGTACACTTTTAAATCTGACCTTAGTTAATCCCCCAACATAGCATTCAGAGTGTATAGTGTAAAATGTAAAGGACCAGGATACACAAAAAGAAGTAAAATAAAAATTAACTTTTATTTATGCACACATAAAATATACATTTGAAATAAAATGGGAACGTTTAAAATTCAAATCGCAGTTTACTGTCCTATAATGTATACTTAAGTCATTATATATTACATTAACAGTAAATAACAACCATATATCAGTATATACTATAGAATTCACATATACTGGTGTAGTTAGTTGACGAAACGGACCATCGGTTGTCCTTTTCAGCTATTGTGCAGGGTCTTTCCAGCTAGAGGAGTTGATGCACCTAGTCCACAAGTAGGCTGCTATAATGAATCACAAGTATTTCATTTATGATCGCTAATTTATAAGCAGATTACTTTTTCCCTCCAGTTGCCTTTCCATCTATATTAGATTCATCCTGTATTTTGGTCTCCTCCTATATGTATCTGGAATTAATATGTCCTTGCACATTGCTTTTTGTTTTTAAGTGTGTTTTTTTAACCGTGCTATCTCTATACCTAGTAATCCTAGGATTAGCAATCATATTGCATATGAGGATTACTTGTGACATAAATTATTTAGGACTGTATTAATTTGCTTGGTTCCTACTATGCTATTCGAGTCATTCTATAGATTTTATAGGATTTTGACACCATAGGATTACATATATGAAAATACACAGTCTTTTCCCAACCGGTTGTCATTTACACATGGTTTACGATTTATAGTATTAAGGACAGAAATTTTTAAACATCACCAGCTGCGTTTTTTCTGGATTTTATTCTTGTTTTCCTTAAAATAAAATAATCTAAGAAAGTCTTTGCCAACAACTTTAGCGCATCAAGTATCTAGCACGTGAAGAACTCTGTCTAAACCAAAGCTGGCCTCTCTATACAAACCAGCCAGAGCTGCTTCCACCACTGATGACCTTATAGGGGAGGAGGTGAACAGCTAAACTGGAGACAAATAATCTTGTTTGAAAGTAAGACTTTTAATAGTCCAATTTGATTGTTTTACTTATTGATCAGGAATGCCTAAATTAAAACATCAAGCTTCTGTTTCTGGGTATTACATTGGTCATTCAGATTTTAGCAAAACTACTGCAATCTGTGATACTATTATGGTGGATTAATAGTATTGGATTGACATTGAGCCCTGCCGAGGTTCTCAGTTTGGTCCCACGGGCTGGTACAGTTATCACATCAAGTTTAAGTTTTGCCCCATTATAACTGGGTTAACCTTGTGGTAAAAATATCAAAAGATTAGATTTGCAGTAGCAAACATTTATGTCTGTAGGTTGGTGCCGTGTAATAGTCATATCTTGCCTTCTCGAGTCACGTGATTTTACATATATAACAGCTATATTGTTACAGTGATTTCTGGAACCTTTTCCTGTCCCCATGAAGATCCCTGAATAAGATTCCAGCACGTGTTACAGAAGCAATGAGGAAAGAGGCCAAGAAACTGACAAAGGGTAGAAAGGGAAGATTAAAATAACCAACTGAAAAATCTCTATTTAAACAATACTGTGGTGCTATTGGGAGATTGACCCATAAGATGCGACGTCTTTCAAAATGGAGCCTGGAAATCAGGACTGAGCTGGTTTGTCATGTAGCAGCGGATGCAAAATATTCACTTCTGACTTGACATATAATAACTTTAAATACGATTGAATTTGATGCACTCATAAAAATGCTGTCAAAATATAAAAAATAAATTCCCCGGGGTGTAGACTGAGCATGCACATGGAAACTCTGGATTATGTTTCTTGAGAAATGGCCACCGGAAGTTAGCAGGACCAGGATAGCTCACAATAGTGGACTGATGAGTCCAAGAAAGGACAGAGAACCCCAATGAGGGGGCACAAAAACCAGTACATGTGGGAGGAATCCCAGACTAAGTATCTGTGATTTCTGCCAGGGCTTTCTGGGTAATGGCTCCAAAGCCGGGAAAAGAACTCCTCCTAAGACTATATAGATTAGGGTTATCTTTGGCAAGACATTTCCAGGCATGCTGATACAATTCCATGGAATATGCAGAGGTGTCGCTATGTAGAGAATATTCTGTCTGTAAGTGTACCTGGGTTACTTTATGTTTGCTTAGACATGCATATACTTAGGGTTTTCTATATAGGTGTGGGGTAGACGTATGATTGTGATATAGCGATGATAAAGGTGGCATAGGTACTGGATTGTAGGGGGTGCACAAACCTAAATGGGCCTAGGCCAGCATAAAACCTAAATACACCCCTAGCCTGGTACATATCTAATCATATAGCTAAGATATAATCTTTGGTGGTGGTTCTGCCTCTTAGCTCCTCACATGTAGATACGAAGGGCACTGGAACCTTTTGATTAAATAGTGTCTCTCCTCAGAAGCTCTCAATCGCCTACATCATCCTTCCTTTCTACTGGGGACTTGTTTGAGAAAAAAGCACATGGGTGATGCCCCGGAGGTTGTTTTCCTAGGGTAGAAAGGCATCTGCCCCAACATCAGAGGCATCAACTTCTGAAAAAGAGTCTGAACATTAGCTCAAAGATGTCATCTTCCAGACCGAGTTATCTATTAGGTCATGGAGAGCATAATTCACAAACTCCTAGAACACTATCTTGTGCCAGAAGTATGTCTTGTCCCAGAAGTATGTCTTGTCCCAGAAGCTGTATCAGAGGAACTTGCTGAGGCGAGTGAAGAAGTTATTGAATCGAATGTGGAAGTTCTCCTCCCAAGTCTGAAGCCAGAGACCCGTCCCCTCTTCCAACTGATCTATCTACAAAAAGCTAATGGCTTATGATCTCAGAATTTGCCTCTATTCTGGGATTCTTGGAGCGGTATTACAAATATAAAGAAACAATTGGCATATTAAATTCTATCTTCAGGTCATCACCTCACAGATCCTTTTACAGAGTTGTAGGCTTCTCAGAGGTCCAGATTGGTAAAAATGATGGAGTGCTTAAGTGTTTCAATTGAACTTCTGTTTGCAAAGATGCTGAGCAAAAAGAGAATCAATGATGTGCAGACCCCCCAGTCATGTATCGGAGATCATGGAGCATGTTCCTGAATCTGCCACCTAGGGACTGATCTCACAGGTACCCCTTACAGGGTAGAAGGGAAATGGCACAAATCCCTGGTGCACCAGTCTGTGCATACAGCAGTGCGGTTCCAATACTACTATCATTGTGTATTTTAATGAAAGATGAAGGCTTGAACAATTACAAACTGGAGGGCATGTTACAGGAACCTTGTGAATCTCTGGACTGCAAGAACCTTGTGATTTTATCCCCATTAGTTTTGAATATAAAACTGGATACGATAGCACAGATAAGGGGATCTCCATTAGATCTTGTTTACACATCCTCTCAAGTGTCTTTTAATTCACTAGTCAGGTCAGGATTTAGTGCTCATATTCTTACACAGTATCATTTTATATTGCTTGTAACCCCCAGATTGTATAAAACATGTTTTTTTTAATTGTACTGAATAACATTTGGAACGACAGTGGCCATTTAAGGCATAACAGAAATCATGAGAGTGGTCTACACATTCAGTCCTTAAGGACCGGCACCAGCCTGGAGTTCAAGGATATTGGTAGATTAACACAGGTAAGATCCTGAGCCTCTGACTGACTCACCTGACACTTGTGCTCAAGATGGATATTGTTCAAATGTGCCCTTCTACCAGCCGCAGAGTACCGGGGTTACGCACCCGTCCTAGGGGGAGGGAACACGGAAAGATCTATGTGTACAAGGTGCATACTATTAGATCAGTGACCCACTCGGTCCTTTTCATGCATCACCTTATGAGTATTCTGAAGCACCTGGAACATTGCCCAGTCAGCCGGGGTGCTCCTTGGAAATGGGGTATAGTCCCGCAGTCTGTGATACGAGTTGTGCAGTGAAATTGAACTAAATGACCAGAACTTTGACCCAAACAAATACAGCACCTGTGGACTGAAGATTTACTCCAAATAAACATATAGCAAATACTGGAGTCCATGGGCACTACAGGCAATGGATGCCAGGGAATAGTTAATTTTACATCGATACATAGTAATTGAGGTTGAAAAAGACTTTTAGCCGATCAAGTTCAACCTTTTTAGATATCTTCTGATCTGCAATATGCGGATTAATTGTTAATTGATCCAGAGGAAGCAAACAGAAAAAAACAGTGAAACGTATCCAATTGTCTCAAAAGGGATAACAAATAATTCCTTTCTTACCCCAGATACTGGCGATCGGATTCAACCCTGGATCAATACTCTAATTAACCAGGATAACTGAATACCCTGTTTATTAAAAAATATATTCAATCCCTTTTTAAAGTTATCTATCGAATCCACTGTCACCACCTCCTTTGGTAGAGAATTCCACAGATTAACCACCCTTACTGTGAAACACCATTTTCTTTTCAAGGTGGAATCTTTTTACTTCTAACCTCAAGGGATGTCCTCTTGTCAGTTGAAAACTACAAAAAGCTCCCCTGACAAATCTTTATACTGACCATGGATGTATTTATATAACGTAATCATATCTCCTCTTAGACGCCTTTTTTCTAGAGAAAATACATTTAATTTGGTTGGTCTTTCTTCATAACTTAGCCCCTCCATTCCCTTATTCGTTTTGTTGCCCTTCTCTGTACCTTTTCCAGCTCTAAATTGTCCTTTTTATGAGGTGGTGCCCAAAACTGTCCTCCATATTCCAAATGAGGACGTACTAGGGATTTGTATAGTGGCAGAATTATATTTGCTTCCCTGGCTTCTATACCCTTCTTAATACATGCTAATATTTTATTTGCCTTTGCAGCTGCTGCTTGGCTTTGAGCACTGTTACCTAGGTGGTTGTCCACAAGCTCCCAAATCCATTTCAATATCTGATACACCTAGATTTGCTCCATTAAGATTATAAATTGCATGGATATTTTTCCTTCCCAGATGCATAACCTTACATTTATTTGTATTAAATCTCATCTGCCATTTAAGATAGTAGAGTGCCGTGGCACTGGAGTTCTAGAGCTGTGCAGGGAGGTCCTGATGGTCTAGAGCTGTGCAGGGAGGTTCTGATGGTCTAGAGCTGTGCAGGGAGGTCCTGATGGTCTAGAGCTGTGCAGGGAGGTCGTGATGGTCAAGAGTTGTGCAGGGAGGTTGTGATGGTCTAGAGCTGTGAAGGGAGGTTCTGATGGTCAAAACCTGCGCAGGGAGATTCTGATGGTCTAGAGCTGTGCAGGGAGGTCCTGATGGTCTAGAGCTGTGCAGGGAGGTTCTGATGGTCTAGAGCTGTGCAGGGAGGTTCTGATGGTCAAAACCTGCGCAGGGGGGTTCTGATGGTCTAGAGCTGTGCAGGGAGGTCCTGATGGTCTAGAGCTGTGCAGGGAGGTCCTGATGGTCTAGAGCTGTGCAGGGAGGTTCTGATGGTCAAAACCTGCGCAGGGAGATTCTGATGGTCTAGAGCTGTGCAGGGAGGTTCTGATGGTCAAAACCTGCGCAGGGGGGTTCTGATGGTCTAGAGCTGTGCAGGGAGGTCCTGATGGTCTAGAGCTGTGCAGGGAGGTCCTGATGGTCTAGAGCTGTGCAGGGAGGTCATGATGGTCTAGAGCTGTGCAGGGAGGTTCTGATGGTCAAAACCTGCGCAGGGAGATTCTGATGGTCTAGAGCTGTGCAGGGAGGTCCTGATGGTCTAGAGCTGTGCAGGGAGGTTCTGATGGTCTAGAGCTGTGCAGGGAGGTGCTGATGGTCTAGAGCTTTGCAGGGAGGTTCTGATGGTCTAGAGCTGTGCAGGGAGGTGCTGATGGTCTAGAGCTGTGCAGGGAGGTTCTGATGGTCAAAACCTGTGCAGGGAGTTCCTGATGGTCTAAACCTGTGCAGGGAGTTCCTGATGGTCTAGAGCTGTGCAGGGAGGTCCTGATGGTCTAGAGCGGTGCAGGGAGGTCCTTATGGTCTAGAGCTGTGCAGGGAGGTCCTGATGGTCTAGAGCTGTGCAGGGAGGTCCTGATGGTCTAGAGCTGTGCAGGGAGGTCCTGATGGTCTAGAGCTGTGCAGGGAGGTCCTTATGGTCTAGAGCTGTGCAGGGAGGTCCTGATGGTCTAGAGCTGTGCAGGGAGGTATTGGTCATACAGTGAAGTTACTATGGAGTATAAGAAAATACTTTCTGACTCTAGAACTGAATGCCCTGGCAATGTGATATTACCCTCATCACAATATGCAACAAACAGTTCTCTACAATAAGGTACTTCTAGAAGCTGCTGAGCGGTGGCTCCAGATTACTTCGCAATAATAACCGCAGTTTCAGAATTTGTTTAAAAATACATCAGAACATTACAAGGATTTGAAAAAGCTTTTAATACAAATGTTATCAATATATTAAACATTTATTTACACTCTGCATTATCTGTACAGGTCATATTGTTCCACTCTGGATCACAGAACTGAACAAGAAGAATCTCACACATCAAAACAAATACGAGCCCCAAAAGCATGATTTATTGGATCAAAATTTCAGGAAATTATTCTCTTTAGGGGAGTAAAATCTGCCCTCCCCTCCTTCACTATTGATCCAATTTCTATGCACATATGAGGCTACTTTTTGTCACAGTGTTTGCTCCCTCTTCTTGAATACCCTTCAGTGAAGACCAACATCACAGAGTTGATTTTAGCATGAAATCCTCTTTCCACATGTTGCTCGTCACAGCAGCTTCATGCTCTTCCATATGATGGACACACGAGCTCTCATGTGCATTCCTATAATGATGGTACATTTGACAACCTCCTCTATCTATCCATCCATGTACCAACTGGTAATGACACCTCTGTCATCGCCAACAAGGAGTTTGGTGGAATTCCTACAAACAAATGACAGGCCGTTAGTAGGTGATCCCAATATACAGTCTCTTCCAGTACCTCTGGGTTAACTATTAAAGTTGCCAGTGTAACTAAAGCTCTGTCCTTTATGTATAAGTAGGACAGGGCAGTAGTGAGGGATCATTCCAAGATTCTTATAAGACGTTATCAGACTTATGATGTTCTATCACAGGTGCAGAGGATCACACTCATTTAGATTGTCTTGATTTACAGCTGGGTATTAATAGGCTATTCCCCTGGTAGTATTATAACAATGTAATCCAGGGACGGGCAGCGATTGAACTGGAGGGGCCTCCTATACTGCCCCCGAGTCCTTAAAAGGGCCTCACAGTGGTTTAAACGCAGAAGCAAAGTGTTCAAATCATTGTCAGACTGGAATTAGATATAGATAATGAGAAGTATTTAGGGTCACAATCGAGTATTATTTGCTAGTCTAATTTTGGATAGGAACATGCTCTCCCCCCCATAGAGCATGTTGGGTCCACATGGGATGAGTCTGCATTTGTCCCCCAGGCTGCCTGTTGCCCACCACTGTAATTCTGTGCTGAGACAATGATGATCAATTCTATTTCTTCTACTGAATAACCCCCAACAAGTCACACATTTGGGGGGCAGCGCCGATATAAAAAGTGTGCAATCTTTATAGAGATATTTCTCTTCTGTGTCTTATACGTCTTCGATGCTGTTGCAGACAGTTAAGCTGCCCCTTGATGCGGACACATTATTTCCGGAGGGCAGATTTTCCAATCTTATAATATATCTTATTTGCCCCCTATGCCTCACTGTTCCTGGGGTGAAGGGTTTGGTGCATATGGACGTCTCACCTCGATACAGCCAGGGCCGTGACTGCCGCCGGACGTTGCTTTAATCTACCCTGACCGCTCACAGGCAGCTGGTGAAACATCCGTAGAGCTGTGCCCAACTTCGCTCCTGTGGATAAAAGACAAATGTTTGTGACCTGTTACTTCCGATTCCTCATGTGAAATGCACCAATCATAGATCATACCTCTGTATGTCGTCTCATTGGCTGAAGCTGATAGCACAGAGTTCTGTTACTGTTCATTGGCTGACACAGACATAAGCCAATGACAAAGGTAAGTTCCATATTTAGCACTGGGACCTTTTTTGTTACAAACAAAATACTGAAATTCATTGTAGAAAAATATCTCTTTCAGAGAACAAACTGCGCTTGTGTTTTCGGTGTGATTACAGAGAAGTGCCACGGCCACTACTAACTGGCCACTTTATACCGGCTACCTATTATACACAGATAAAATATCTCTGAAAATAGCTAATTTGTATTGTACAAATACAAGGGGTTACAGATGTCATTTGGGGGAGTACAAGTGCTGGGCACAGACCACCCTGCAGCACCCACGTATCAAATTCTAATATCAATTAGAGGGCAGGCTCTTGTGCTCATTCAAAACCCTCTGCTGAATGCACATGGATGGGGGACCAACAGGAAAGATTTAGCAGTGACAGCTCCAAAGGGCACAAGGGCACCCCTACTTGATCCGAGAGGTGCGTACCCCTGTCCCACTTTTCCTGTCCAGTTTCGGTCTCTTGCTTTCCCATTTCCACTGTCTCCATTGTCCTTTATATTTTACTAGCGACTTGCCCGTCAAAAATTACGCCAATAAAAAGTGAAAACTGGCAATGCTGTTTGCCACACAATGGGAACCTTTGGCGCTCATTGCAAGCCTCTCCTCCTCTACTTGACGGGAGGCGCTCATTGCGATCCTCTCCCCCCCTCTACCTCTCCCAACCCTCTACTTGATGGGAGGCGCTCATTGTGAGCCTTCTCCCCCCTCTACTTGTCGGGAGGCGCTCATTGCGATCCTCTCCCCCCTCTACCTCTCCAACCCTCTACTTGATGGGAGGCGCTCATTCTGAGCCTCTCCCCCCCCCCCTCTACTTTACTGGTCTCACGAGGAGCGCCTTTCTACTTCCTCCCTTGTGTCTTATTTCCCCCCCTCCTCTCTCAACCTTGTGTCTCCTTTCCCCATCCTGTTTCTCCCTTGTGTCTCCTCCCTCCCCCTGTGTTTTTACCGCCTCTCCCTCGCATGTCTCATCCCCCTCCCCTGTGTCTCTTTCCCTCCTATGTCTCTTCCCCCCGTCCCCCGTATCACTCCCCCCCCTCCCTCATGTCTCTTCCCCCCCTCTCCCGCCCCTGTGTCTGTCCCCCCCCCTTTCCCTCCTGTTTCCCCCCCTCCCCTGTGTCTCTTTCCCTCCTATGTCCCTCCCTTTCCCTCTCCTGTGTTTCTTCCCCCCACCCGTGTCTTTCCCCCCTCTCCCTCCCCTGTGTCCCCCTCTTACTCCCCTGTGTATCTTCCCCCCTGACTCCCATGTGCCTCTTTCCCCCCTCCCCTCCCATGCATATCTTCCCCCGTCCCCTGTCTTTCTCCTCTCCCCTGTGTATCTCCCTCCCCTGTGTCTCTTCCCCCTCCTCTCACTCCCCTATCTCTTCCTCCCTTGTGTCTCCTCCCCCCTGTGTTTTACCCCCTTTCCCTCCTATGTTTTTCCCCCCGTCCCCCCATATCTCTTCCCAACCTCCCTCATGTCTGTTCCCCCCCTCTCCCACCCCTGTGTCCGTTCCCCCCTCCCCTGTGTCTGTTCTCCTTCTTTCCTTCCCTGTGTTTCTTCCCTCCTCCCTCCCCTGTGTTCCCCCTCCACCTCCCCTGTGTCCCTCTCTCCCTCCCCCGTGTCTCTTTCCCTCCCTCTCCCTCCCCTGTGTATCTCCCCCCCTCCCTCCTATGTGCCTCTTTCCCCCTCCCCTGTGTCTCTTCCCCCTCTCCCTCATGTCTCTTCTCCCCATGTCTCTTCCTCCCATTTCCCTCCCCTGTCTTTCCCCTCCCCTGTGTATCCCCCCTCCTCTCACTCCCCTGTCTCTTCCCCCTCCTCTCACTCCCCTGTGTCTCTTCCCCCTTTCTCTCCCTCCCCTGTGTCTCTTCCCCCTCCTCTCACTCCCCTGTCTCTTCCCCCTCCTCTCCCTCCCCTGTGTCTCTTCCCCCCTCTCCCTCCCATGCATCGCTTTCCCCCTCCCCTGTGTCTCTTTACCACCCTCCCTTGTGTCTCTTCCCGCCTCCCCTGTGTCTCTTCCCCCTCCCCTGTGTCTCCCCCCATCCTCTCCCTCCCTTGTGTCTCTTCCCCCTCCTCTCACTCCCCTGTGTCTCTTCCTCCTACTCTCACTGCCCTGTGTCTCTTCCCCCCCTACTCTCACTCCCCTGTGTCTCTCCCCCCCTCCTCTCCCTCCCCTGTGTCTCTTCCCCCCTCCTCTCCCTCCCCTGTGTCTCTTTCCCTCCTGTGTATCTTTCCCCTGTCCCTCTTCCCCCTCCCTCATGCCTCTTCCCCCCTCTCCCTCCCCTGTGTTTCCCCCCCTACTCTCCCTCCCCCGTGTCTCTTTCCCTCCTGTGTATCTTTCCCCTGTCCCTCTTCCCCCTCCCTCATGCCTCTTCCCCCCTCTCCCTCCCCTGTGTCTCTCCCCCCTACTCTCCCTCCCCTGTGTATCTTTCCCCTGTCCCTCTTCCCCCTCCCTCATGCCTCTTCCCCCTCTCCCTCCCCTGTGTCTCTCCCCCCTACTCTCCCTCCCTGTGTATCTTTGCCCCTCCCTCATGCCTCTTCCCCCCTCTCACTCCCCTGTGTCTCTCCCCCCTACTCTCCCTCCCCTGTGTCTCTTTACCTCCTGTGTATCTTTCCCCTGTCCCTCTTCCCCCTCCCTCATGCCTCTTCCCCCTCTCCCTCCCCTGTGTCTCTCCCCCCTACTCTCCCTCCCCTGTGTATCTTTGCCCCTCCCTCATGCCTCTTCCCCCCTCTCACTCCTGTGTCTCTCCCCCCTACTCTCCCTCCCCTGTGTCTCTTCCCCCCTCCTCTCCCTCTCCTGTATCTCTTTCCCTCCTGTGTATCTTTCCTTGTCCCTCTTCCCCCTCCCTCATGCCTCTTCTTCTTTTATCCCCTTTCCCTCCTATGTTTTTCCCCCCGTCCCCCCATATCTCTTCCCAACCTCCCTCATGTCTGTTCCCCCCCTCTCCCACCCCTGTGTCCGTTCCCCCCTCCCCTGTGTCTGTTCTCCTTCTTTCCCTTCCCTGTGTTTCTTCCCTCCTCCCTCCCCTGTGTTCCCCCTCCACCTCCCCTGTGTCCCTCTCTCCCTCCCCCGTGTCTCTTTCCCTCCCTCTCCCCTGTGTATCTTCCCCCTCCCTCCTATGTGCCTCTTTCCCCCTCCCCTGTGTCTCTTCCCCCTCTCCCTCATGTCTCTTCTCCCCATGTCTCTTCCCCCCATTTCCCTCCCCTTTGTCTTTCCCCCTCCCCTGTGTATCCCCCCTCCTCTCCCTCCCCTTTGTCTCTTCCCCCTCCTCTCACTCCCCTGTCTCTTCCCCCTCCTCTCACTCCCCTGTCTCTTCCCCCTCCACTCACTCCCCTGTGTCTCTTCCCCCTTTCTCTCCCTCCCCTGTGTCTCTTCCCTCTCCTCTCACTCCCCTGTCTCTTCCCCCTCCTCTCCCTCCCCTGTGTCTCTTCCCCCCTCTCCCTCCCATGCATCTCTTTCCCCCTCCCCTGTGTCTCTTTACCACCCTCCCTTGTGTCTCTTCCCGCCTCCCCTGTGTCTCTTCCCCCTCCCCTGTGTCTCTCCCCCATCCTCTCCCTCCCTTGTGTCTCTTCCCCCTCCTCTCACTCCCCTGTGTCTCTTCCCCCTACTCTCACTGCCCTGTGTCTCTTCCCCCCCTACTCTCACTCCCCTGTGTCTCTCCCCCCCTCCTCTCTCTCCCTTGTGTCTCTTCCCCCCTCCTCTCCCTCCCCTGTGTCTCTTTCCCTCCTGTGTATCTTTCCCCTGTCCCTCTTCCCCCTCCCTCATGCCTCTTCCCCCCTCTCCCTCCCCTGTGTTCCCCCCCTACTCTCCCTCCTCTGTGTATCTTTCCCCTGTCCCTCTTCCCCCTCCCTCATGCCTCTTCCCCCCTCTCCCTCCCCTGTGTCTCTCCCCCCTACTCTCCCTCCCCTGTGTCTCTTTCCCTCCTGTGTATCTTTCCCCTGTCCCTCTTCCCCCTCCCTCATGCCTCTTCCCCCTCTCCCTCCCCTGTGTCTCTCCCCCCCTACTCTCCCTCCCTGTGTATCTTTGCCCCTCCCTCATGCCTCTTCCCCCCTCTCACTCCCCTGTGTCTCTCCCCCCTACTCTCCCTCCCCTGTGTCTCTTCCCCCCTCCTCTCCCTCTCCTGTATCTCTTTCCCTCCTGTGTATCTTTCCTTGTCCCTCTTCCCCCCTCCCTCATGCCTCTTCTCCCCTCTCCCTCTCCTGTGTCTCTTCCCCCCCTCCTCTGTCTCTTCCCCCTCCTCTCACTCCCATGTCTTTTCCCCCTCCTCTCACTCCCCCGTGTCTCTTCGCCTCCTGTGTATCTTTCCACGTCCCTCTTCCCCCTCCCTCATGCCTCTTCCCCCCTCTCCCTCCCCTGTGTCTCTCCCCCCTACTCTCCCTCCCCTGTGTCTCTTTCCCTCCTGTGTATCTTTCCCCTGTCCCTCTTCCCCCTCCCTCATGCCTCTTCCCCCTCTCCCTCCCCTGTGTCTCTCCCCCCCTACTCTCCCTCCCCTGTGTATCTTTGCCCCTCCCTCATGCCTATTCCCCCCTCACACTCCCCTGTGTCTCTCTCCCCTACTCTCCCTCCCCTGTGTCTCTTCCCCCCTCCTCTCCCTCTCCTGTATCTCTTTCCCTGCTGTGTATCTTTCCTTGTCCCTCTTTCCCCTCCCTCATGCCTCTTCTCCCCTCTCCTGTGTTTCTTCCCCCCTCCTCTGTGTCTCTTCCCCCTCCTCTCACTCCCATGTCTTTCCCCCTCCTCTCACTCCCCTGTGTCTCTTCCCCCCTACTCTCCCTCCCCTGTGTCTCTTCCCCCCTCCTCTCCCTCCCCTGTGTCTCTTTCCCTCTTGTGTATCTTTCCCTTGTCCCTCTTCCCCCTCCCTCATGCCTCTTCCCCCCTCTCACTCCCCTGTGTCTCTCCCCCCTCCTACTCTCCCTCCTCTGTTTCTCTTCCACCCTCCTCTCACTCCCCCGTGTCTCTTCGCCTCCTGTGTATCTTTCCCTGGCCCTCTTCCCTCATGCCTCTTCCCCCCTCTCCCTCCCCTGTGTCTTTCTCCCCTATCCCTTCCATGTGTCTCTTCCCCCCCACCAGTGTCTTTCACCACCCTCCCCCTCCCCTGTGTCTCTTCCCCCTCCTCTCACTTCCCTGTCTCTTCCCCTTCTCTCACTTCCCTGTCTCTTCCCCCTCCTCTCACTCCCGTGTCTCTATCCCCACCCTACTCACTCCCCTGTGTCTCTTCCCCCCTACTCTCCCTACCCTGTGTCTCTCCCCCCAATCTCCCTACCCTGTGTCTCTTTCCCTCCTGTGTATCTTTCCCCATCCCTCTTCCCCCACACCTGTGTCTCTTTCTCTCCTCTGCCTATCATGTGTCTCTTTCCCCTCCCCTGTGTCTCTTCTCCCCTCCCCTGTGTCTCTTCCCCCCAAACAGTGTCTCTTCCCCCCAACCAGTGTCTCTTCCCCCCAACCAGTGTCTTTCCCACCCCCCTCCCTCCCCTGGAGGCGGTCAGGTTGTGGGATTTACCCTCGATCTATCATATATATAGTTGTCGTAAATGCGGGTTTGTCGGTCAAGCTATGTTAAAAATTATGGGCTTGCGCATGCACAATGAGCTCCGAAGATGCTCATCGCAAGGTCCGAACTTTACGGGTTTCACAAGGTCTGCAATGAGCGCCAAAGGCGCTTATCACGAGGCCCGTAATGTAGAGGGGGGAGAGGCTTGCAATGAGCACCGAAGGCGCTCATCGCGACGCTTGCAAGGTAGGGAGAGACACAGGGGAGTGAAAGGTGGGGAAAGAGACACAGGGGAGGGAGTTAACAGGGGTGAGATCTTTGGATTGTGTGGCAAACAACAGCATTAGGAGGCTTCACATTTTTTTTGCCGTCACACATATACACACACATATATATATATATATATATATATATATATATATACACACATATACATACACACACACATATACATACTTAATATATATATGCACACAAAGATATATAAACATATTTGGAAAGTGCTTTAATTTATGGTCAGCAAGTTGTTAAATTGAGAAAAATATATTTAATCTCCGCTTGCTGCCGGGATGGAGCCGCGCAATTGAATTTGAGAGCTGTGATAGTTACAGAGTCTGACACGACGCTCAAACTATTGTGTTTGAAATTGGATTTGTGTATTATTGCTTTCTAAATTGCAGCCGCTTCAGCAGAATCTCCACTCGCTGTTTGTTTATGGGGCTCGGGATTAATAAGGAGACGCCGGCACACGCAGGCAGCTGCTAATTAGCTGGAGCGGGGAAAGGCTGGGAAGATCTAGAGATGGGCCTCATGGATTGCTCGCTCTGGGAGAAGGGGATGAGCGGACACGCGTGGCCCCGGAGCTCTGCGCTGCTCTTAATGACAGGATTAATAGGGGCTTTTCTGGGAGAGGGCTGTGCAGGATTGTGATAATGGAGCTCAAGATAGGATTAAACGATGTAATTATCTCTGGCAATTGTGTTACTAGATTGTGACTGAAAGGATGGTGCGATTGTGGGTATATGCATATATACATGTACAGGGATGGGGGAATCCTGGGAGTCTGGGCTCCTACAATGTAGGACTTCTGTCTATGTGTGGACTCCCTCCGTGGCTCCTAAACATTTTGTCTGGCTCCTTAATTAAATGCACACAGACGAATATATAAATTAGCGAATACAGCAAAGATCTTTATCTCTTGTTGTACATGTAGCTTTGTGCCTCCTTTTTCATCCTTTGGTGGAGGGGCGGGGGGGGGGGGGGGGCGCTGTTCTTTGGGGATGTCACACGGCTGGAGCCGGGATAAAACAGCATGGCTGTGCTCTATGTGTGACACTGTCCATTGTCAGATGAATCCATCACTTACAGATTCGACTATTTAACATCGTAGGATATTTTAAACTTTTTTCTGCTTTGCGAATTATTTCTTTTTTGAGAAAGGAATATACAAAAGTGTAAAGTTCTAGTCAATCTGAAGTTTGCGGACTTGAGCTCCTTCCTGTGAGTGCACCAAGTGAGGGCTACAAGAGGCAAAGTGATAATGGTGCCATATTGCTTTAGATGTACATGACCACATGGACAAGATGCAGCCGCACAAACATTATATGTAAGATTATATGTTATTGGAGAGCTATTAGACATTATATATATATATATATATATATATATATATATATATATATATATATTTATATATATATAAAATCGCAGAAATGAATGAATAAATGTAAATAGCACACTATGAAAAACAAGCTCAGCATACAGAGGAGCAAAAGCCGGAGCAGCAAATCAGAGGACTAAATAAATAATCATTACCGCGTCCAACACGGACATCACAGTTTTGGATCGTCAGTCGCTTTCACTATATGTAACAGAACTGACTGGGAATCTACATCACTAGAATAATGTGTCTCAGATTTATTGCCTAAGATGGTTTAAGGGCCAGCAAACAATGCAGAGAAAAGCCAGTAGGAAAGATGGCTGTATTGGTAGAGCCACCAGCAGCAGAAAAAGAGAGGTAAAGGACTAATGGTGCTCTGTAGTCTCCCAGCAAGATAAAGGTCAGTGCTAATGAAGCTCTATAGGCTCCCAACCAGATAAAGATCAGTACTAATGGTGCTCTATAGGATCCCAGCCCAATAAAGGTCAGTATTAATGGTGCTCTATAGGCTCCTAGCAAGATAAAGGTCATTGCTAATGGTGCTCTATAGGCTTCTAGCCAGATAAAGGTCAGCACTGTTGGTGTTCTATAGGCTCCCAGCCAGATGAAGGTCTGTTTTAATGGTGCTCTATAGGCTCATAGCCCAATAAAGGTCAGTACTAATAGTGTTCTATAGGCTACCAGCAAGATAAAGGTCAGTACAAATGCTGCTCTATAGGTTCCCAGCCAGATAAAGGTCAGTATTAATGGTGCTCTATAGGCTCCTAGCAAGATAAAGGTCATTGCTAATGGTGCTCTATAGGCTTCTAGCCAGATAAAGGTCAGCACTATTGGTGTTCTATAGGCTCACAGCAAGCTAAAGGTCAGTACTAATAGTGCTCTATAGTCCCCCAGCTATAGGTCAGTATTAATGGTGCTCTATAGGCTCCCAGCAAAATAAACGTCAGTGCTAATGATGCTCTGTAGGCCCCCAGCCAGATAAAGATCAATACTAATGGTGCTTTATAGGCTCCCAGACCAATAAAGGTCAGTATTGTGACGAAGTGCCCTTCGCCACTTTGTCTTGGAGAGGACTGTTTGCCAGCCTCCTGCCCTGCGACTATGGCCCTGGTACATATTGACCTTCAAACGCAGTATTCGGCCATACCAGAGTGTATGTCACTCATTCTGGCCCTTTACATACAGGGGGGTCATTCGGTATTTGCCCTGTGTGAACCATGATACCACAGATAGCTATGCCATGGAGCCCATTCATATAATGAAAGACTATGGGAAAGACTTTAGCTACATGGCAATTGAACTGTGTGAAGATGATCTGAGCGCTATTCGGTAGTTTTGTGCGCTCAGATCCCAGCTGTAACGGAACCCATCACTGTTTTACCCTGTTTATGGTTATTTAATTCTTGGTTAAAATATGATCCTAGTAATATACTGTATGTATGTTGGTTTATGCTCTGCAGAATATTGGCCCCAGGCTAGTGCAGACCTTGGCAGGAGAGGTAATCCTGTTACAGATAAGGACGTTTATTCATTCTCAAACATAAGAACAAAGACGGCTGATTTAATCAATGTCTGATTATATCAAGGAGCCTCAGGGAGGGCTGACCACACCTATTGTTCTTTTTATGTGTATTGTGTGGCCAACTATGGGGGATGTGGATTGCCATGCTGCCAGTAAGATACTTTTACTAACTTTTGAACCCCTGGTCTGATTCATGCCATTTTTTAATATGTTGTTCCCCTGGGTGAGAGCTATTGAACGGTGCTGGACTTAAAGGTGTACCCCCTGTTTTTGGGGTACATCCAGAATGTGGTTAAAATTGTGTCTGTTTTAATTGTGTTACCTGTTATCTGAGGGGAGGAGACGTGGGGGTTGAACCATGTATCTAATTGTCTGTGATAATTATGTGGGTGTAGCCCTTCAGAGGGCACCATTGCATAAAAGGAGATCCCCTGTCATTAAAGAATAGTTCTTCTTGACCCTTCAAAACGTAGTCTCATCTCGTTATTGGTGGGGATGGCTCTATCATACTGGGGATTGCTATGCTTTTGCATACTCCCTTGAGCTGTAACTACTGAACGCTTGTTCCTGATGTACTCTCCTTGGAGGAGAGGTCTTCCCCACACGGTCCTGGATGCTGGAGATTCATACAGGGTGGAAGGAAGACGGCGCGACTCCAGCTAAACTACGGCGGTTGTGGAGTCTGTGGTGGTTGAGGTGTCCGGTGCGGTGCTTGTAGGCCTCAGCGCAAACTAGGACGCGTCTATCAACGGAGGTACCCGGTCGGGGTGCCAGCAGATCCGTTACATTGGCTCGCAGTGGTGGGATGGCGTCCTAGTAAGAGGAAAAGCAGCACGGAGACACCGGTAACGTTTGGAGTTACAAATTGAGGGCAACGCTAGTATCTGTACAGCGCCCCTAGCTACAGCAGGTTGGAACCGGCTAGTTTTCAGACAGCGTTCCATGATGATGAGGAGGAGCAGGCTGCGGACTACAGGGATGCAGACAGAAAGGAACTCTGGTATGATGCCCTAGAAGATGCCCAATGGTGGCGAGGTGAGAGTCTCCCCAGTGATGAGCAGCGGCTACAGAAGCGTGTGGCGATGCGGATGTATCTATTGGGAGAGCAGCCCCTGGATGAGTGGGTGACAAGACTAGAGACCCTGGTACGGCGAGAGATCTGGCTAGACAACGCATACCAGGCCCTCTGGTGGCATACCGTTCGACTTACCCCCTGGACGGCTGAACACGATTTACCGGAGGGAGATGATTATGATGGCCCGGGTTTATTATGGGATGCCTTGGAGGATGTCATTGATCTTGGCAGCACGGAGGAGTCTAGGTTTTGGGACATCTACGACTACCGGATGGGCATGTATGTCTGGGATGACAAAGGCGAGGTGAGCAAAGACATGACCCACCTGGTAACAAGAGAGTGGGAGCTGGAGCAGGACTACCAACACCTGCTCAGCTTCGTGCAGCCCCAACCTATTTGACAAGCGGAACCAGACTTCATTGACTGGTCCTGGGATGACCTCCAGATGGCAAGTAGAGATGGGACCGAGGTCTCTCTACCGGCCCTACAGGGGGCAGAAGGTGTCGTCCTTCCCCCCCAGCGGCAGTGTGAACCCCAGGGGGCAGAAGGTGTCGTCCTTCCCCCCCAGCGGCAGTGTGAACCCCAGGGGGCAGAAGGTGTCGTCCTTCCCCCCCAGCGGCAGTGTGAACCCCAGGGGGCAGAAGGTGTCGTCCTTCCCCCCCAGCGGCAGTGTGAACCCCAGGGGGCAGAAGGTGTCGTCCTTCCCCCCCAGCGGCAGTGTGAACCCCAGGGGGCAGAAGGTGTCGTCCTTCCCCCCCAGCGGCAGTGTGAACCCCAGGGGGCAGAAGGTGTCGTCCTTCCCCCCCAGCGGCAGTGTGAACCCCAGGGGGCAGAAGGTGTCGTCCTTCCCCCCCAGCGGCAGTGTGAACCCCAGGGGGCAGAAGGTGTCGTCCTTCCCCCCCAGCGGCAGTGTGAACCCCAGGGGGCAGAAGGTGTCATCCTTTCCCCCCAGCGGCAGTGTGAACCACAGGGGGCAGAAGGTGTCGTCCTTCCCCCCCAGCGACAGTTTACCCTAACCAGGGGAGACACCAATCTCCCAGACGGCGCAGATGGGACCGTGGTCTCTGCGCCCACAGCCTGTCCAGATCCCCAACTACCGTCATTGGGACAACCGGAGGAGGGGGTAAGTACAAATTCCCCTCCCCAGCTAACTTCTAATGTGGCCCCATGGTTAACAGAGGAAATGTTAACCCTCACTGACCCCCACCTTTCCCTGGCTACTGAGCCTGAATATGTCCCAAGTACCCCAGCAGAAGAGCTGACAGCGGGGCGGAGTGCAGTCGGCCTCTGCCCTCCCTTTGTCCCTTGTACAGAGCAGGATGTCCTGCAGGTTATACCAGCAGAAGAGCTGGCATCAGGTCCCCTCAGTGTGTTGCCCTATCACCACAGCGAAATATCCAGGTGCCATAAATGTTTGTTGCGGGTGGGCTGCTCTTGCACTTTGTTGTTGTGGGGGGGCTGCTCTAGCACTGGTTTATTGTGGGTTGGTGGATCGTCTAACGGAGGCACTGAACGGCAGAAGGTCAGGTGCCTGGTTAGACTTCCCCCCAAAGGGGAGATGTGTGACGAAGTGCCCTTCGCCACTTTGTCTTGGAGAGGACTGTTTGCCAGCCTCCTGCCCTGCGACTATGGCCGTGGTACATATTGACCTTCAAACACAGTATTCGGCCATACCAGAGTGTATGTCACTCATTCTGGCCCTTTACATACAGGGAGGTCATTTGGTACTTGCCCTGTGTGAACCATGATACCACAGATAGCTATGCCATGGAGCCCATTCATATAATGAAAGACTATGGGAAAGACTTTAGCTACATGGCAATTGAACTGTGTGAAGATGATCTGAGCGCTATTCGGTAGTTTTGTGCGCTCAGATCCCAGCTGTAACGGAACCCATCACTGTTTTACCCTGTTTATGGTTATTTAATTCTTGGTTAAAATATAACCAAGAACATAAACATAAGAACAAAGACGGCTGATTTAATCAATGTCTGATTATATCAAGGAGCCTCAGGGAGGGCTGACCACACCTATTGTTCTCTTTATGTGTATTGTGTGGCCAACTATGGGGGATGTGGATTGCCATGCTGCCAGTAAGATACTTTTACTAACTTTTGAACCACTGGTCTGATTCATGCCATTTTTTTATATGTTGTTCCCCTGGGTGAGAGCTATTGAACGGTGCTGGACTTAAAGGTGTACCCCCTGTTTTTGGGGTACATCCAGAATGTGGTTAAAATTGTGTCTGTTTTAATTGTGTTACCTGTTAGGTCAGTGTTAATGGTGCTCTATAGGCTCCCAGCCCAATAAAGGTCAGTACTAATGGTGCTCTATAGACTCCCAGCAAGATAAAGGTCAGTGTTAATGGTGCTCTATAGGCTCCCAGCCAGATAAAGATCAGTACTAATGGTGCTCTATAGTCTCCCAGCTAAAGGTCAGTACTAATGGTGCTGTAGAGGCTCCCAGACAGATAAAGGTCAGTACTAATGGTGCTCTATAGGCTCTCAGTCCGATAAAAAGGTCAGTACGAATGGTGCTCTATAGGCTCCCAGCCAGATAAAGGTCAGTACTAATGGCGCTCTATACACTCCCATACAGATAAAGGTCA
Organism: Discoglossus pictus; assembly: GCA_027410445.1. Lineage (NCBI taxonomy): Eukaryota > Metazoa > Chordata > Amphibia > Anura > Alytidae > Discoglossus > Discoglossus pictus. The sequence goes on from CM050171.1 coordinate 2,246,989, forward strand.
GTACTAATTGCGCTCTGCCGGCTCCCAGTGAGATAAAGGTCAGTACTAATGTCCATCTATAGACCCCCAGTCTCCCTTCACATTTTATTTTTGGGTGCTCAGTGTCTTGTGGTCATGCATGGCCATGTTCTGCGCACTGGTGCGCTCCTGCTTTGTCCACTGGGGGGACCTTAGTATGTACAGTGTAGAGCTTTAGGGGAGCCCGGAGCAGGTAGGATTACAAGTCAACATGAAATAAAATTACAGGCAACTTCACAGGTCTGGAAAATAAGCTGTGAGGTGGAACAGTGTGGTATCAATGTCACCTGATCCAATTATCTAACAAAGTTTTCCTTGTTCCCTCCCCTAATTTGTCCTTCCACTGGTGGATACAAAACATACTCTCATCATCTAGCTTTTTTTAATTAAACAAAGCAGATGGTGTTATTTAGTTTAAGTGCACTACAGCTCGGTGAAGACCCCCGGCCGCACTACAGTAGTCTGCGTTAGGAGAGCCATCAGATAACGTTTAGATATTCAATATTAAGATCTGTATCCCAAGTCCTGAATAAATGGGAATGGTAGGCAGGAAGGAATTAGTATAAATAATAATAACGACAGAGACCGCTATAGATTGGAAAAGCATCAAATGTGTGTGATGTCTGTAACACCAGGAGCCGTAACCTGTGGCCAGAAATTTATTTTATGTAAGATCTTTATTTTAGTAGACACTGCCTCAAGCATGACATGTTTGTATCTTCCACACTTCCTGCTTGCTTGGAGATTGAGTGGTTCTGTTCAGCTAATTGTTGTTTAATTGTTATGATTAATTCAGGAGAGGAAGGGGGAGAGAGGAGGATTTGTTGATTGACTGGTGGATTGTGATAAGATTAAGCATTGGACACACACCCTCATTTCATAGGCTTAGCAAAGGAAGAACAATTATAAATAAGTATTACTATCATGGCAGCTTCCACACACTAGCAAAATCTGCAAAAAATGTTTTTAGGCCCCTGAATTACACAGCTGCTCATTTCTGTAATAACCGGCCCTATTAGAGGATTCCTGATCAAGCTGCTGCTAATTAACTGGAACACATTGTCAGAATACAGGTCCACTCTCCGCTCGTGCCCATGGGTCCTTTCTACACCTCACCAGCTGGAGCAGATATTCAGTAGCGTTTGGTAGACAGCCACAAACAGAGCCTGAAAATCACAGCATCTGCCACCTATGGCTTAACCAGAAGATCTAACACATTAACACAAAAGTAATTAAACAGCGGTGCCATTATGACTAGTACTTGGTATCATCAGTAAGATAACTATATCAGAATGCCACGCTCACCCAATTACTCTGAGCTCGTGAGGAGACCTTCAGTGATAAGCCTGTCCCATCTGAAGCACCGCTTAGATTTGTCTTTATTACTCCTCCATAGTCCGGTCACACAGGATACACTGAATTACCACAAAAAGTCTTATAAAACTGTACATACAAAGTTCAGACATGTCTGACATGTAAATAATCACTATAGCAAGATGTACAGGGGCACAGCCACCTCTATAGTACAGAATATACCCGGAGCTGAGCATGGCACCACCAGTACAGAGATATACCCGGAGCTGAGCATGGCACCACCAGTACAGAGATATACCCAGAGCTGAGCATGGCACCACCAGTACAGAGATATACCCAGAGCTGAGCATGGCACCACCAGTACAGTGATATACCCGGAGCTGAGCATGGCACCACCAGTACAGAGATATACCCAGAGATGAGCATGGTACCACCAGTACAGAATATACCCAGAGCTGAGCATGGCACCACCAGTACAGAGATATTCCCAGAGCTGAACATGGTACCACCAGTACAGTGATATACCCAGAGCTGAACATGGTACCACCAGTACAGTGATATACCCAGAGCTGAACATGGTACCACCAGTACAGAGATATACCCAGAGCTGAGCATGGTACCGGTACCACCAGTACAGAGATATACCCAGAGCTGAGCTTGGTACCACCAGTACAGGGAATATACCCAGAGCTGAGCATGGTACCACCAGTACAGGGATATACCCAGAGCTGAGCATGGCACCACCAGTACAGGGAATATACCCAGAGCTGAGCATGGTACCACCAGTACAGGGATATACCCAGAGCTGAGCATGGCACCACCAGTACAGAGATATACCCAGAGCTGAGCATGGCACCACCAGTACAGGGAATATACCCAGAGATGAACATGGTACCACCAGTACAGGGAATATACCCAGAGCTGAGCATGGTACCACCAGTACAGGGAATATACCCAGAGCTGAGCATGGTACCACCAGTACAGGGAATATACTCAGAGCTGAGCATGGTACCACCAGTACAGTGATATACCCAGAGCTGAGCATGGCACCACCAGTACAGAGATATACCCAGAGATGAGCATGGTACCGGTACCACCAGTACAGTGATATACCCAGAGCTGAGCATGGCACCACCAGTACAGAGATATACCCAGAGCTGAGCATGGCACCACCAGTACAGGGAATATACCCAGAGATGAACATGGTACCACCAGTACAGAGATATACCCAGAGCTGAACATGGTACCACCAGTACAGAGATATACCCACAGCTGAGCATGGTACCACCAGTACAGGGAATATACCCACAGCTGAGCATGGTACCACCAGTACAGAGATATACCCAGAGATGAGCATGGTACCACCAGTACAGGGAATATACCCAGAGCTGAGCATGGTACCACCAGTACAGAGATATACCCAGAGCTGAGAATGGCACCACCAGTACAGGGAATATACCCAGAGCTGAGCATGGTACCACCAGTACAGGGAATATACCCAGAGCTGAGCATGGTACCACCAGTACAGAGATATACCCAGAGCTGAGCATGGCACCACCAGTACAGGGAATATACCCAGAGCTGAGCATGGTACCACCAGTACAGAGATATACCCAGAGCTGAGCATGGTACCACCAGTACAGAGATATACCCAGAGATGAGCATGGTACCGGTACCACCAGTACAGTGATATACCCAGAGCTGAGCATGGTACTACCAGTACAGGGATATACCCAGAGCTGAGCATGGTACCACCAGTACAGAGATATACCCAGAGCTGAGCATGGCACCACCAGTACAGGGAATATACCCAGAGCTGAGCATGGTACCACCAGTACAGGGAATATACCCAGAGCTGAGCATGGTACCACCAGTACAGGGAATATACCCAGAGCTGAGCATGGCACCACCAGTACAGGGAATATACCCAGAGCTGAGCATGGTACCACCAGTACAGAGATATACCCAGAGCTGAGCATGGCACCACCAGTACAGGGAATATACCCAGAGCTGAGCATGGCACCACCAGTACAGGGGATATACCCAGAGCTGAGCATGGCACCACCAGTACAGGGAATATACCCAGAGCTGAGCATGGCACCACCAGTACAGGGAATATACCCAGAGCTGAACATGGTACCACCAGTACAGGAAATATACCCAGAGCTGAACATGGCACCACCAGTACAGGGAATATACCCAGAGCTGAGCATGGTACCACCAGTACAGGGAATATACCCAGAGCTGAGCATGGTACCACCAGTACAGGGAATATACCCAGAGCTGAGCATGGCACCACCAGTACAGGGAATATACCCAGAGCTGAGCATGGTACCACCAGTACAACGAGTCCCTTAACATGGAGGCTCAGTGCCTGACTGATACATGGAGGTCCGTGGCTCAATCCCACTTCATTGAACAGAAGACCTGACATGTCCGTAAAACACTAAATAAATATGGGAGAGATGTAAGGGTAGGAGGGAGAGCCTGACATGTACACAGGGCTGTACTATGACATTTTATTACTCGTGCAGAACAATGTTTAACCCTTTCACTGGCACATCGGCCTAAAGTCAAGCGTCTCTTTAAAAGGAGCACTGTACAAGTGAGATAACGCGGGTCTGACGAGGAGCGTAAGTAGGCAGGAAACAAGTCCTTATGTCTGTATTTACTTACAAATAGAAAAAAGAAACTGAACATCTGCTGGTCTCTGGAGGAATCCATAATGTATTGGTGAGTGCTGTATGCATGAGAGGGGTATTTACTTTTCTGGAGTACAATGTTTGTATTCATGATATATGCGTCTGCTTCTGGGCCTGTAGGAGTGTGGTGCCAATTTCAGTTGGATCCAGTTTTTTTTTTTACAGAGCTTTCAGATTTCTCTCTCCTCTCCCTCCACTAATTGGTCATAAAAAAACACACCCTTATAATCCATCTCTCAGGATGTGATGTAAATTTCCCCGAAAAATGTTGTATGTTCACAACTTACACGGCTGCTAATGTTGTTAGTTGTGGTGGCTCTTCTGGGGTATAAAGTACTCTATTAATGATCAATATGTAATTTAGTTTTTTGTTACTTTGCGGTCTTACCTCCCTGGCCGGTGTCTCTCTCGACTCCTGTGCGCTCCATCTTCCAAATCTAGAAGGGTAGAGAGTGATACAATGGAGGGTTAGGGGTCCACGTTGGTCGGTCATTGTGTCATGTTACTACTTACGTGATTATAACTAGGTACAAATGTGCGGTCAGTGAAAGAGAGGAAAGTAACGTGTCTACAGCATTAGTGAGGAGAGTGCGGCTCATTCTATTAGTGATGAGAGTGCGGCTCATTCTATTAGTGATGAGAGTGCGGCTCGTTCTATTAGTGATGAGAGTGGGGCTCATTCTATTAGTGAGGAGAGTGCGGCTCATTCTATTAGTGATGAGAGTGCGGCTCATTCTATTAGTGATGAGAGTGCGGCTCGTTCTATTAGTGATGAGAGTGCGGCTCGTTCTATTAGTGATGAGAGTGCGGCTCGTTCTATTAGCGATGAGAACGCGGCTCGTTCTATTAGCTAGGAGAGTGCGGCTCGTTCTATTAGCGAGGAGAGTGCGGCTCGTTCTATTAGCGAGGAGAGTGCGGCTCGTTCTATTAGCGAGGAGAGTGCGGCTCGTTCTATTAGCGAGGAGAGTGCGTCTCATTCTATTAGCGAGGAAAATGCGTCTCATTCTATTAGCGAGGAGAGTGCGTCTCGTTCTATTAGCGAGGAGAGTGCGTCTCGTTCTATTAGCGAGGAGAGTGCGTCTCGTTCTATTAGCGAGGAGAGTGCGGCTCGTTCTATTAGCGAGGAGAGTGCGGCTCGTTCTATTAGCGAGGAGAGTGCGGCTCGTTCTATTAGCGAGGAGAGTGCGGCTCGTTCTATTAGCGAGGAGAGTGCGGCTCGTTCTATTAGCGAGGAGAGTGCGGCTCGTTCTATTAGCGAGGAGAGTGCGGCTCGTTCTATTAGCGAGGAGAGTGCGGCTCGTTCTATTAGCGAGGAGAGTGCGGCTCGTTCTATTAGCGAGGAGAGTGCGGCTCATTCTATTAGCGAGGAGAGTGCGGCTCATTCTATTAGTGATGAGAGTGCGGCTTATTCTATTAGCGATGAGAGTGCGGCTCATTCTATTAGTGAGGAGAGTGCGGCTCATTCTATTAGTTAGGATAGTGCTGCGAGAGTGCGGCTCATTCTATTAGTGATGAGAGTGCGGCTCATTCTATTAGTGAGGAGAGTGCGGCTCATTCTATTAGTGAGGAGAGTGAGGCTCATTCTATTAGTGGGGAGAGTGCGGCTAGAGTGCGGCTCATTCTATTAGTGAGGAGAGTGCGGCTCATTCTATTAGTGAGGAGAGTGCGGCTCATTCTATTAGCGAGGAGAGTGCGGCTCATTCTATTAGCGAGGAGAGTGCGGCTCATTCTATTAGCGAGGAGAGTGCGGCTCGTTCTATTAGCGATGAGAGTGCGGCTCGTTCTATTAGTGATGAGAGTGCGGCTCGTTCTATTAGCGAGGAGAGTGCGGCTCGTTCTATTAGCGAGGAGAGTGCGGCTCGTTCTATTAGCGAGGAGAGTGCGGCTCGTTCTATTAGCGAGGAGAGTGCGGCTCATTCTATTAGTGAGGAGAGTGCGGCTCATTCTATTAGTGAGGAGAGTGCGGCTCATTCTATTAGTGAGGAGAGTGCGGCTCGTTCTATTAGTGATGAGAGTGCGGCTCATTCTATTAGCGAGGAGAGTGCGGCTCATTCTATTAGCGATGAGAGTGCGGCTCATTCTATTAGCGAGGAGAGTGCGGCTCATTCTATTAGTGAGGAGAGTGCGGCTCATTCTATTAGTGAGGAGAGTGCGGCTCATTCTATTAGTGATGAAAGTGCGGCTCATTCTATTAGCGAGGAGAGTGCGGCTCATTCTATTAGCGATGAGAGTGCGGCTCATTCTATTAGCGAGGAGAGTGCGGCTCATTCTATTAGTGAGGAGAGTGCGGCGAGAGTGCGGCTCATTCTATTAGTGATGAGAGTGCGGCTCATTCTATTAGTGAGGAGAGTGCGGCTCATTCTATTAGTGAGGAGAGTGCGGCTCATTCTATTAGTGAGGAGAGTGCAGCTCATTCTATTAGTAAAGAGAGTGCGGCGAGAGTGCGGCTCATTCTATTAGTGATGAGAGTGCGGCTCATTCTATTAGTGATGAGAGTGCGGCTCATTCTATTAGCGAGGAGAGTGCGGCTCATTCTATTAGTGAGGAGAGTGCGGCTCATTCTATTAGTGAGGAGAGTGCGGCTCATTCTATTAGTGAGGAGAGTGCGGCGAGAGTGCGGCTCATTCTATTAGTGAGGAGAGTGCGGCGAGAGTGCGGCTCATTCTATTAGTGATGAGAGTGCGGCTCATTCTATTAGTGATGAGAGTGCGGCTCATTCTATTAGTGAGGAGAGTGAGGCTCATTCTATTAGTGAGGAGAGTGCGGCTCATTCTATTAGTGAGGAGAGTGCGGCTCGTTCTATTAGTGAGGAGAGTGCGGCTCGTTCTATTAGTGATGAGAGTGCGGCTCGTTCTATTAGTGAGGAGAGTGCGGCTCGTTCTATTAGTGATGAGTGTGCGGCTCATTCTATTAGTGAGGAGAGTGCGGCGAGAGTGCGGCTCATTCTATTAGTGAGGAGAGTGCGGCTCATTCTATTAGTGAGGAGAGTGCGGCTCATTCTATTAGTGATGAGAGTGCGGCTCATTCTATTAGTGAGGAGAGTGCGGCTCATTCTATTAGTGAGGAGAGTGCGGTGAGAGTGCAGCTCATTCTATTAGTGAGGAGAGTGCGGCTCATTCTATTAGTGAGGAGAGTGCGGTGAGAGTGCAGCTCATTCTATTAGTGAGGAGAGTGCGGCTCATTCTATTAGCGAGGAGAGTGCGGCTCATTCTATTAGCGAGGAGAGTGCGGCTCATTCTATTAGCAATGAGAGTGCGGCTCATTCTTTTAGCAATGAGAGTGCGGCTCATTCTATTAGCGAGGAGAGTGCGGCTCATTCTATTAGCGAGGAGAGTGCGGCTCATTCTATTAGCGAGAAGAGTGCGGCTCATTCTATTAGTGAGGAGAGTGCGGCGAGAGTGCGGCTCATTCTATTAGTGAGGAGAGTGCGGCGAGAGTGCGGCTCATTCTATTAGTGATGAGAGTGCGGCTCATTCTATTAGTGAGGAGAGTGCGGCTCATTCTATTAGCGAGGAGAGTGCGGCTCATTCTATTAGCGAGAAGAGTGCGGCTCATTCTATTAGTGAGGAGAGTGCGGCGAGAGTGCGGCTCATTCTATTAGTGAGGAGAGTGCGGCGAGAGTGCGGCTCATTCTATTAGTGATGAGAGTGCGGCTCATTCTATTAGTGAGGAGAGTGCGGCTCATTCTATTAGTGAGGAGAGTGCAGCTCATTCTATTAGCGAGGAGAGTGCGGCTCATTCTATTAGCGAGGAGAGTGCGGCTCATTCTATTAGTGAGGAGAGTGCGGCTCATTCTATTAGTGAGGAGAGTGCGGCGAGAGTGCGGCTCATTCTATTAGTGATGAGAGTGCGGCTCATTCTATTAGTGAGGAGAGTGCGGCTCATTCTATTAGTGAGGAGAGTGCGGCTCATTCTATTAGTGATGAGAGTGCGGCTTATTCTATTAGCGATGAGAGTGCGGCTCATTCTATTAGTGAGGAGAGTGCGGCTCATTCTATTAGTGAGGAGAGTGCGGCGAGAGTGCGGCTCATTCTATTAGTGATGAGAGTGCGGCTCATTCTATTAGTGAGGAGAGTGCGGCTCATTCTATTAGTGAGGAGAGTGAGGCTCATTCTATTAGTGGGGAGAGTGCGGCTAGAGTGCGGCTCATTCTATTAGTGAGGAGAGTGCGGCTCATTCTATTAGTGAGGAGAGTGCGGCTCATTCTATTAGCGAGGAGAGTGCGGCTCATTCTATTAGCGAGGAGAGTGCGGCTCATTCTATTAGCAAGGAGAGTGCGGCTCATTCTATTAGCGAGGAGAGTGCGGCTCATTCTATTAGCGAGGAGAGTGCGGCTCGTTCTATTAGCGAGGAGAGTGCGGCTCGTTCTATTAGCGAGGAGAGTGCGGCTCGTTCTATTAGCGATGAGAGTGCGGCTCGTTCTATTAGTGAGGAGAGTGCGGCTCGTTCTATTAGTGAGGAGAGTGCGGCTCGTTCTATTAGTGATGAGTGTGCGGCTCATTCTATTAGTGATGAGTGTGCGGCTCATTCTATTAGTGAGGAGAGTGCGGCTCATTCTATTAGTGATGAGAGTGCGGCTCATTCTATTAGTGAGGAGAGTGCGGCTCATTCTATTAGTGATGAGAGTGCGGCTCATTCTATTAGCGAGGAGAGTGCGGCTCATTCTATTAGCGATGAGAGTGCGGCTCATTCTATTAGCGAGGAGAGTGCGGCTCATTCTATTAGTGAGGAGAGTGCGGCGAGAGTGCGGCTCATTCTATTAGTGAGGAGAGTGCTGCTCATTCTATTAGCGAGGAGAGTGCGGCTCATTCTATTAGCGAGGAGAGTGCGGCTCATTCTATTAGCGATGAGAGTGCGGCTCATTCTATCAGCGAGGAGAGTGCGGCTCATTCTATTAGTGAGGAGAGTGCGGCTCATTCTATTAGTGAGGAGAGTGCGGCGAGAGTGCGGCTCATTCTATTAGTGATGAGAGTGCGGCTCATTCTATTAGTGAGGAGAGTGCGGCTCATTCTATTAGTGAGGAGAGTGCGGCTCATTCTATTAGTAAAGATGGTGCGGCGAGAGTGCGGCTCATTCTATTAGTGATGAGAGTGCGGCTCATTCTATTAGTGATGAGAGTGCGGCTCATTCTATTAGCGAGGAGAGTGCGGCTCATTCTATTAGTGAGGAGAGTGCGGCTCATTCTATTAGTGAGGAGAGTGCGGCTCATTCTATTAGTGAGGAGAGTGCGGCTCATTCTATTAGTGAGGAGAGTGCGGCGAGAGTGCGGCTCATTCTATTAGTGAGGAGAGTGTGGCGAGAGTGCGGCTCATTCTATTAGTGATGAGAGTGCGGCTCATTCTATTAGTGAGGAGAGTGCGGCTCATTCTATTAGTGAGGAGAGTGCGCTAGAGTGCGGCTCATTCTATTAGTGAGGAGAGTGCGGCTCGTTCTATTAGTGAGGAGAGTGCGGCTCGTTCTATTAGTGAGGAGAGTGCGGCTCGTTCTATTAGTGATGAGAGTGCGGCTCGTTCTATTAGTGAGGAGAGTGCGGCTCGTTCTATTAGTGATGAGTGTGCGGCTCATTCTATTAGTGAGGAGAGTGCGGCGAGAGTGCGGCTCATTCTATTAGTGAGGAGAGTGCGGCTCATTCTATTAGTGAGGAGAGTGCGGCTCATTCTATTAGTGAGGAGAGTGCGGTGAGAGTGCAGCTCATTCTATTAGTGAGGAGAGTGCGGCTCATTCTATTAGCGAGGAGAGTGCGGCTCATTCTATTAGCGAGGAGAGTGCGGCTCATTCTATTAGCAATGAGAGTGCGGCTCATTCTTTTAGCAATGAGAGTGCGGCTCATTCTATTAGCGAGGAGAGTGCGGCTCATTCTATTAGTGAGGAGAGTGCGGCTCATTCTATTAGCGAGAAGAGTGCGGCTCATTCTATTAGTGAGGAGAGTGCGGCGAGAGTGCGGCTCATTCTATTAGTGAGGAGAGTGCGGCGAGAGTGCGGCTCATTCTATTAGTGAGGAGAGTGCGGCTCATTCTATTAGTGAGGAGAGTGCGGCTCATTCTATTAGTGAGGAGAGTGCAGCTCATTCTATTAGTAAAGAGAGTGCGGCGAGAGTGCGGCTCATTCTATTAGTGATGAGAGTGCGGCTCATTCTATTAGTGATGAGAGTGCGTCTCATTCTATTAGTGAGGAGAGTGCGGCTCATTCTATTAGTGTGGAGAGTGCGGCTCGTTCTATTAGTGAGGAGAGTGCGGCTCATTCTATTAGTGATGAGAGTGCGGCTCATTCTATTAGTGAGGAGAGTGCGGCTGATTCTATTAGTGAGGAGAGTGCGGCTCATTCTATTAGTGAGGAGAGTGCGGCGAGAGTGCGGCTCATTCTATTAGTGATGAGAGTGCGGCTCATTCTATTAGTGAGGAGAGTGCTGCTCATTCTATTAGCGAGGAGAGTGCGGCTCATTCTATTAGCGATGAGAGTGCAGCTCATTCTATTAGCGATGAGAGTGCAGCTCATTCTATTAGTGAGGAGAGTGCGGCTCATTCTATTAGTGAGGAGAGTGCGGCAAGTGCGGTTCATTCTATTAGTGATGAGAGTGCGGCTCATTCTATTAGTGATGAGAGTGCAGCTCATTCTATTAGTGATGAGAGTGCGGCTCATTCTATTAGTGATGAGAGTGCGGCTCATTCTATTAGTGATGAGAGTGCGGCTCATTCTATTAGTGAGGAGAGTGCGGCTCATTCTATTAGTGATGAGAGTGGGGCTCATTCTATTAGTGATGAGAGTGCGGCTCATTCTATTAGTGATGAGAGTGCGGCTCATTCTATTAGTGAGGAGAGTGCGGCTCATTCTATTAGTGATGAGAGTGCGGCTCATTCTATTAGTGATGAGAGTGTGGCTCATTCTATTAGTGAGGAGAGTGCGGCTCATTCTATTAGTGAGGAGAGTGCGGCTTATTCTATTAGTGATGAGAGTGCGGCTCATTCTATTAGTGAGGAGAGTGCGGCTCATTTTATTAGTGATGAGAGTGCGGCTCATTCTATTAGTGATGAGAGTGGGGCTCATTCTATTAGTGATGAGAGTGCGGCTCATTCTATTAGTGATGAGAGTGCGGCTCATTCTATTAGTAAAGGAGAGTGCGGCTCATTCTATTAGTGATGAGAGTGCGGCTCATTCTATTAGTGATGAGAGTGCGGCTCATTCTATTAGTGAGGAGAGTGCGGCTTATTCTATTAGTGATGAGAGTGGGGCTCATTCTATTAGTGATGAGAGTGCGGCTCATTCTATTAGTGATGAGAGTGGGGCTCATTCTATTAGTGATGAGAGTGCGGCTCATTCTATTAGTGAGGAGAGTGGGGCTTATTCTATTAGTGATGAGAGTGGGGCTCATTCTATCATTTGTAAAAACACAAAACGTTTCTGCATCATCTTCTAAATTTGAAAGCTCTCCATTCATTTAAGGTCCTCTCTGCTTGGTACTCCATGGGTTAATTATCCATGCACTGTGAAAATGTTGATGTTCTCTGATTGTTAACAATTACCAGTTTCTACCAACAAGGGGTAAAAGCTAATTATTGCTATATTTCTGCTAATCACTCCCTAAATTATTGGTCATTACACTTTTTTCAGTCAAAAAGTGATTGCTGCAGAACCCTCAGTAATAAGCAATAATTACATTCAAGAACAGAGATAACAGCAAAGGCTTAGTGGGTAGTTTACAAACTAACTAACCAGTAAAGATCACAATCATAAATACTTACCAGAGATATTATATACTAGCGACTTGCCCGTCAAAAATGACGGTAATAAAATTTGAAGGCTGTCAATGCGGTTTAAACACTAAATATACAAGAAATCCCTAATATTATACAATCTCATAAAGGACAAACATTGAAACTTCACTTTTATTAAATCTCTTAAAATAATGGGTCAGACACAGGAGCGTGCACGCATGTTGATGATGTCATCGCTAGGCGTCTAAACAGAGTGGCGCGCTACAGTCTCTTATAGGAGAAATATATTGGATATTGGTACAATACTAATACTTTATATATTAGCACTTTTGTGTTCAACTCCCTATAACCGAGTAATATTAGTTTATTCCTGCATCTGATAATATTTTAATTTATTTTAAGAGATGTAATAAAAGTGAAGTTTTAATGTTTGTCCCTTAGGAGATTGAATAATAATAGGTGTGCACATATTTCTTGTATATGTAGTGTTTCCCTAGCAGCACCCTAATGAGCAATACTTGTCTTAACCTGAGCCACCTTTTTTCTATGTTAGTAGATGCTGTTTGCCACACAATGCAAGGCTCTTCCCCCTATAACTTGCGGGCCACGCGATGAGCGCCTTTGGCGCTCATTGCAAGCCTCTCCCCCCTCTTCTTTATGTTGTTCATTGAGATCCCCGCAATGAGCGCATTCATCGATAATAGCGGGCGTTCCGCAATGAGCGCCTTTGGTGTCATTAAGAGCCTCTCACTCCCTCTATCACGAGCCCTGCAATGAGTGCTCATTTAACACGTTGTCCAACCCGCCACTTTGGTGCCGTTACATTTTTTCTTTTTTCCGAAGTTTTGCGCGCCTTGCGTTCAGCGCCAAAGTGCTACATCCTTCGTTGCTGATCGCGTACATCACTATGTGCGCCTGCGATCTCTTTCCATCCTCCATCGGTGGAGTATGCTCGGGCAAATAACATCTCTGAGGGGACAGAGGACCCTTATAGGAACCCTGAAAGTGCACTATTGCGAGGGCTGCACCTTCGGCGCCCATTGCAGCAAAGTCCCGTTAAAATCGTAATTTTATCACTAACTGTTGCATGCTTCGTGCTCAGTGGCAAAGTGCTACCTCCTTGGTCGCTTACAGCGAAGTCGTGTGAGCCTCGTTTAACATGGCGTGACGGATGAAAACATAACATGACAACGATTATATGTGATTGCAATCACCAGTACTTGTTATCACTTGTTAAGACTGAGGGGTTCTCTGGCAGTGAGTGGGTTAAGTCTCAGACGTCTCTGGGAGTGAGTGGGTTATGTCTCGGCAGTCTCTGGCAGTGAGTGGGTTATGTCTCGGCAGTCTCTGGCAGTGAGTGGGTTAAGTCTCGGCAGTCTCTGGCAGTGAGTGGGTTAAGTCTCAGCCATCTCTGGCAGTGAGTGGGTTAAGTCTCAGCCATCTCTGGCAGTGAGTGGGTTAAGTCTCAGCCATCTCTGGCAGTGAGTGGGTTAAGTCTCAGCCATCTCTGGCAGTGAGTGGGTTAAGTCTCAGCCATCTCTGGGAGTGAGTGGGTTATGTCTGAGCCATTTCTGGCAGTGAGTGGGTTAAGTCTCAGCCATCTCTGGCAGTGTGTGGGTTAAGTCTCAGCCATCTCTGGCAGTGAGTGGGTTAAGTCTCAGCAGTCAGTGGGTTAAGTCTCTGGCAGTGAGTGGGTTAAGTCTCAGCAGTCTCTGGCAGTGAGTGGGTTAAGTCTCAGCAGTCTCTGGCAGTGAGTGGGTTAAGTCTCAGCAGTCTCTGGCAGTCAGTGGGTTAAGTCTCAGCCGTCTCTGGCAGTCAGTGGGTTAAGTCTCAGCAGTCTCTGGCAGTCAGTGGGTTAAGTCTCAGCCGTCTCTGGCAGTCAGTGGGTTAAGTCTCAGCCGTCTCTGGCAGTCAGTGGGTTAAGTCTCAGCCGTCTCTGGCAGTCAGTGGGTTAAGTCTCAGCCGTCTCTGGCAGTCAGTGGGTTAAGTCTCAGCCGTCTCTGGCAGTCAGTGGGTTAAGTCTCAGCCGTCTCTGGCAGTCAGTGGGTTAAGTCTCAGCAGTCTCTGGCAGTCAGTGGGTTAAGTCTCAGCAGTCTCTGGCAGTCAGTGGGTTAAGTCTCAGCCGTCTCTGGCAGTCAGTGGGTTAAGTCTCAGCCGTCTCTGGCAGTCAGTGGGTTAAGTCTCAGCCGTCTCTGGCAGTCAGTGGGTTAAGTCTCTGGCAGTGAGTGGGTTAAGTCTCAGCAGTCTTACCCTGACTGTCCCATCCTCAGACCCCGTGCAGATCGCGCTCAGTCCGGCAAAGCAGCAGCTCAGGATTTCACAAGCAGTGACCACACAGGACACGGGATCTCCACTCACTGACCACAAGTAGACAGCAGCGTGACAGCAAGTGGCTACAGCACCCTGAGAGACAGAGGAACCAAAACTTAGAGACAGCTACTGAGACAGAGAACCGAGACACAAGAGAGACAGAGAGCAGAGACTGACACAGAGAGGAACTGAGAGAGAGAGAGAGAGAGAGAGAGAGAGAGAACAGAGACTGACACAGAGAGGAACTAAGAGAGAGAGAGAGAGACAGAGAGAACAGAGACTGACACAGAGAGGAACTAAGAGAGAGAGAGAGAGACAGAGAGAACAGAGACTGACACAGAGAGGAACTAAGAGAGAGAGAGAGAGAGAGAGAGGGGAACTAAGAGAGAGAGAGAGAGAGAGAGAGAGAGAGAGAGAGAGAGAGAGAGAGAAAGGAACTAAGAGAGAGAGAGAGAGGAACTAAGAGAGAGAGAGAGAGGAACTAAGAGAGAGAGAGGAACTAAGAGAGAGAGAGAGAAAGAGAGAGAGAGAGAGAGAGAAAGGAACTAAGAGAGAGAGAGAGAGAGAGGAACTAAGAGAGAGAGAGAGAGGAACTAAGAGAGAGAGAGGGGAACTAAGACAGAGAGGAACTAAGAGAGAGAGAGAGAGAGAGAGAGAGAGACAGAGAGGAACTAAGAGAGAGAGAGAGAGGAACTAAGAGAGAGAGAGAGAGAGAGAGAGAGACAGAGAGGAACTAAGAGAGAGAGAGAGAGAACAGAGACTGACACAGAGAGGAACTAAGAGAGAGAGAGGGAGAGAGAACAGAGACTGACACAGAGAGGAACTAAGAGAGAGAGAGAGAGAGAGAGAGGAACTAAGAGAGAGAGAGAGAGGAACTAAGAGAGAGAGAGAGAGGAACTAAGAGAGAGAGAGAGAGGAACTAAGAGAGAGAGAGAGAGGAACTAAGAGAGAGAGAGAGAGGAACTAAGAGAGAGAGAGGAACTAAGAGAGAGAGAGAGAGAGAGAGAGACAGAGAGGAACTAAGAGAGAGAGAGAGAGAGGAACTAAGAGAGAGAGAGAGAGAGGAACTAAGAGAGAGAGAGAGAGAGAGAGAGAGAGAGAGGAACTAAGAGAGAGAGAGAGGAACTAAGAGAGAGAGAGTGAGAGAGGAACTAAGAGAGAGAGAGGAACTAAGAGAGAGAGAGAGAGGGGAACTAAGAGAGAGAGAGAGAGAGAGAGCGAGAGAGAGAGAGAGAGAGAGAGAGAGAGAGAGAGAGAGAGAGAGAGAGAGAGAGAGAGAGAAACTGAGACAGAGAACCAAGACACAAGAAAAAAGAGAGACAGAGAACAGAGACTGACACAGAGAGGAACTAAGAGAGAGAGAGAGAGTGAAAGAGCGAGAGAAAGAGAGAGAGTGAGTGAAAGAGACAGAAAGAGAAAATGAGAGAGAGGAACTAAGAGAGAGAGAGAGAGAGAGAGAGAGAGAGAGAGAGAGAGAGGAACTAAGAGAGAGAGAGAGAGAACAGAGACTGACACAGAGAGGAACTAAGAGAGAGAGAGAGAGAGAGAGAGAGAGAGAGTAACTAAGAGAGAGAGAGAGAGAGAGAGAGAGAGACAGAGAGGAACTAAGAGAGAGAGAGAGAGAACAGAGACTGACACA
>CM050171.1:2267683-2445167 GCA_027410445.1 Discoglossus pictus
AGGTTGAAGAAACCTTACCTATTTAATTATTAATTAGTCCAGAAGATGGCAAAAAGAAAAAAAAAAAAAAAAAAAACAACAGAAGCGAGACTTAGCCAATTGTCTCAAAGGGAAATGTAAAAAATTTGGATCAATACTGTCTCTCTAATTATCCAGATAACCCTGAATTTCCTTTTTAATTAGATATAAGTCTAGTCCCCTTTTAAAGTTATCTATCGAATTCGCCGTTACCACCTCCTCTGGTAGAGAATTCCACAGATTAACCACCCTTACTGTGAAGAACCCTTTTCTTTCTTTAAGGTGGAATCTTTTTTCTTCTAACCTCAAGGGATGTCCTCTTGTCAGTTGAAAACCTCTTGGCACAAAAAGCTCCCCCGACAAATCTTTATACTGACCCTGGATGTATTTATATAAGGTAGTCATATCTCCTCTTAGACGCCTTTTTTCTAGAGAAAATAAGTGTAATTTGGTTAGTCTTTCTTCATAACTTAGCCTCTCCATTCCCCTTATTAGTTTTGTAGCCCTTCTCTGTACCTTTTCCAGCCCTAAAAATGTCCTTTTTATGAGGTGGTGCCCAAAACTGTCCTCCATATTCCAAATGAGGGCGTACTAGAGATTTGTATAGTGGCAGAATTATATTTGCTTCCCTGGCTTCTATACCCTTCTTAATACATGCTAATATTTTATTTGCCTTTGCAGCTGCTGCTTGGCTTTGAGCACTGTTACCTAGGTGGTTGTCCACAAGCTCCCAAATCCCTTTCAATATCTGATACACCTAGATTTGGTCCATTAAGATTATAGATTGCATGGCTATTTTTCCTTCCCAGATGCATAACTTTACATTTATTCGTATTAAATCTGCCATTTAGATGCCCATTCCTCAATTTTATGTAAATCCCCTTGGAGGGAAAGCACATCACTATCTGATTTAATTACCTTGCACAACTTTGTGTCATCAGCGAAAATGGAGACCCCACACTCCAATTCTACCTCTAAGTCATTAATAAATATGTTAAAAAGGAGAGGACCTAATACTGAGCCCTGAGGAACCCCACTTACCACATTAGTCCAATCAGAGTATGTTCCATTTACAACAACCCTTTGCTTCCTGTCTTTTAGCCAGCTCTCAATCCATGAGCAGATATTTACTGCAATCCCTGTATCCCTCATAGAAACTAATTAGATTTGTTTGACATGACCTATCCCTCATAAATCCATGTTGACTCATACTTATAATCCTGTTCAAATAGACATATTCTTGTATATTATCCCTTATTAACCCTTCTAAAAGCTTCCCCACTACAGAAGTGAGGCTCACTGGTCTATAATTCCCCGGATTTGCTCTTGCTCTCTTTTTAAATATAGGTATCACATCAGCTTTTCTCCAGTCATCTGGTAGAGACCCTGTGTTGAGTGAATCTTGAAAAATTAAATATAATGGTTTGGCTATTACAGAACCCAGTTCCCTTAGTACCCTTGGATGTATTCCATCCAGACCCGGGGCTTTATTAACATTTATTTATTCCAACCTCTTTTGGATTACTTCCTGTGTTAACCAATTATTTGGCAAAGGTAGTGTAGCCCCATTATGTTGCTGTGTCCCAACCTATTTAGCTCATCTGCCTTTTCCTGGTCACTAATTATCAGACTGTGTCACATTGTAATGTTCCTATAGCTTCCTTCCTGGCCTTCTTTCCATTAATATACTTAAAAAATATTTTAGGGTTAGTCTTACTCTCTTTTGCAATACATTTTTCATTTTCTATGTTAGCGAGTCTAATAGCCCTTTTGCTGCCTTGTTGATTTCCTTGTATTCCTGTAAAGCCGTCTCTGTCCCCTCTTGTGGGTATAATATAAATGTCTGTTTTTTACTCCGTATCTTGATCTTTAAATCATTGTTAAGCCACATTGGATGGGATTTACTCCTTTTACTTTTATTCCCACACGGTATATGCCGATGTGTATGTATATTTAGTAAGGGTTTGAACGTTGTCCATTTATGGTCAGTGTTTTACCCATCATGCCTCTGTCCCAGTCTATACTTTGCATTGCTGCCCTTAGACCGTTAAAATCTGCCCTTTTAAAATTAAGAGTTTTTGTTGGCCCCTTAAAATGTTGTTTTTTTAATTCAATCTCAAATGAGACTGTGCTGTGATCACTGTTTCCCAAAGGTTGCCCTATTTCAACATTTGATACAATATCAATATTATTTGTGATGAGTAAATCTAAGATGGCTTCATTTCTAGTAGGCTCCTGTATAACCTGGGCCAGATAATGATCCCTGAGTGTACTCAAGAACCTGCTCCCCTTAGCTGAACTGCTGGTCTCATTTATCCAGTTTATTTCAGGGTAATTAAAATCTCCCATTATTAGAACTTGCCCATGCTCAGCTGCATTTCCAATCTGTAACAATAATTGTATTTCCTCACTTTCAGCTATATTTTGGGGGTTTATAGCATACTCCTACTAATATTATTTTGGAATTTGCAGCTCCGCTATTTAACTCTACCCACAAACATTCAACTTTATCACTAGGTCCACCATAAATATCTTCTCTGACTATAGCCTTAAATTCAGGCTTAACATACAGACAAATCCCTCCTCCTTGTTTACCAATGCCTCTATCTTTCCTAAATAGGTTATAACCATTCAGATTAACAGTCCAGTCATGAGATTCATCCCACCACGTTTCGGTAATGCCTATTAAATCCAATTTTTCATTAATTGCTAATCATTCTAACTCCCATTTTTCCTGGCAAGCTTCTGGCATTAGCAAGCATACACCTTATGTTATGAGTCTGTAGTTCTGAAGTGCCTGCCACTTTACTTGAATTCCTTAGTACTACCACCCTATTGACTATACTACCCCTCCCCCATCTCCTCCCCTATGAGTTGTTAATTCATCCCTTATACCATCTACACTTTCTACCCCATTACTTATATCTAGTCCCTCCCCCCCACATACTGGTTTAAAAACTCCTCCAGCCTTTCTACCTTCATATCCCCTAGCACAAAAGCTCCCTCATCATTAAGGTGCAATCTATCCCTACTGTAGAGATTGTACAGAAGTGAGAAGTCAGCCCAGTGCTCTAAAAATCCAAACCCCTCCTTAGTGCACCACATCTTTAGCCACGCATTAACCTCCCTAAGCTCCTTCTGCCTCCCTGGGCTAGCATGTGGCACTGGTAGTATCTAAGAAAATACTACCTTGGAGGCCCTTGCCTTCAGCTTATTACCTAGTTCTCTAAAATCATTCTTTAGGACACTCCATCTTCCACTAACTTTGTCATTGGTACCAATATGTACCAAGACCGCCGGTTCATTTCCAGCCCCTCCCAATAATTTGTCTACCCGATCCACAACATGACGAACCCGAGTACCCGGGAGACAGCAAACTGTTCGATTGCTGGGATCTGGGTGACAAATCACCCTGTCTACCTTCCTAATAATAGAGTCCCCTACAACCAAAACCTGTCTGTTGTTCTGCCTGTTCTGCCCTCCTTCTCCTCCAGTAGAGCGGTTCGCCTGGCTGTTAGAGGGAACAGCTCTATCTGACATTGCCATTCCTGAATGGACATCCCCAACAGTTTCACTCAATCCGGCAAATCTGTTGGTGTTTGCCAACTCAGAACTGACCTGCCTCCTCCTGTTCCCCCTGCTTCCCCTTGTAAATGTAACCCAGCTGCCTCCCTGGACATCCTCCCTAGCCCCAGCTCCACCCTCCATGCTAGGCCCAGCTAAACTGTGCTCAGTGAGCACCAACCCCCTTTCCAGTGGAGCAATATCACTAAGTGCTGCAATTCTCCTCTCCAGATCTCCAATTTGAGCTTCCAGAGAGGCAACATGCTCACACCTCTCACAGAGGTATGGACCCTGGATCATCTGTTCCAGTATTGCATACATATGACAGGATGTACACTGAGTGAGGTTGCCACTGAGGTAGGGTTACAATAGAAAGTAGAGAGGTATTAATAGGGGCCTCAAATACAGTGGCACAACAGCAGAGCCATAGCAACATAAAGTGTATGATTGCTAACGCAAGAAGTTTGCCTGGGAAAATGGATGAGCTAGAAATATTAGCAGTACAAGAAAAATGGGGCTTAATAGGCATTACGGAAACATGGTGGGATGAATCTCATGACTGGACGGTTAATCTGGATGGTTATAACCTATTTAGGAAAGATAGGGGAAATGGTAAAAGAGGAGGAGGGATCTGTCTTTATGTTAAGCCTGAATTTAAGCCTATAGTCAGAGAAGATATTTATGCTGGCACTAACGGCATCATTGAATCCTTGTTGGTTGAGCTAAATAGTGGAGGAGCTAATTCTAAACGCATATTGGTGGGAGTATGCTATAAACCCCCAAATATAGCTGAAAGTGAGAAAATACAATTATTGTTACAGATTGGAAATGCAGCTAAGCACGGGCAAGTTCTAATAATGGGAGATTATAATTACCCTGATATAAACTGGATAAACGAGACCAGCAGCTCAGCTAAGGGGAGCAGGTTCTTGAGTACACTCAGGGATCATTATCTGGCCCAGGTAATACAAGAACCTGCTAGAAATGGGGCCATCTTGGATTTAGTCATCACAAGTAATATTGATATAATATCAAATGTAAAAATAGGGGAACCCTTGGGGAACAGTGATCACAACACAGTCTCATTTGAGATTGAATACAAGAAACAGAGTTGTAAGGGGCCAACAAAAACTCTAAATTTTAGAAGGGCTAACTTTAATGGGCTGCGGGCAGCAATACAACATATAGACTGGGACAAAGAACTTACAGGGAAGAATACTGAAAATAAATGGACAACATTCAAATCCTTACTAAATAAACATACTCATCGGCATGTACCATATGGAAATAAAATGAATAGGAGTAAATCACATCCCATGTGGCTTAACAATGACTTAAAGATCATGATGAGGAAAAATAAATATGCATTTAAATTATACAAGACGGAGGGAACAGAGGCAGCTTTATGTGACTATAAGGAAATCAACAAGTCTTGCAAAAGGGCTATTAGACTGGCAAAACTAGAAAATGAGAAGTCAGTTGCAATGGAAAGTAAGACTAACCCTAAAATATTTTTTAAATATATTAATGGGAAGAAGGCCAGGAAGGAATCGATAGGAACATTACAATGTGACACAGGCCATCTGATAATTAGTGACCAGGAAAAGGCAGATGAGCTAAACAGGTTCTTTTCGTCGGTTTACACAAGAGGTACCAGTGGTTGGGACACTGCAACATAATGGGGCTACACTACCTTTACTAAATAATTGGTTAACGCAGGAAGAAATACAAAAGAGGTTGGAGAAAATAAATGTTAATAAAGCCCCAGGTCCTGATGGAATACATCCAGGGGTACTGAGGGAGCTGGGTTCTGTAATAGCCAAACCATTATATCTGATCTTTCAAGACTCACTCACTACAGGGTCTCTACCAGATGACTGGAGAAAAGCAGAGGTGATACCTATATTTAAGAAGGGAGCAAGAGCAAATCCGGGGGAATTATAGACCAGTGAGCTTCACTTCTGTAGTTGGGAAGCTTTTAGAAGGGTTAATAAGGGACAGAATACAAGAATATGTCTATTTGAACAGGATCATAGATAGCAGTCAACACGGATTTATGAAGGAAAGGTTGTGTCAGACCAATCTAATTCGTTTCTATGAGGAGGTTAGTAGGAACTTGGATCAGGGCAACTCAGTGGATGTAGTCTTTTTAGATTTTTCAAAGGCATTTGATACAGTGCCACATGGAAGACTAGTGCGCAAACTAAGGGATACAGGAATTGCAGTAAATATCTGCTCATGGATCGAGAGCTGGCTAAAAGACAGGAAGCAAAGGGTTGTTGTAAATGGAACATACTCCGATTGGTCTAATGTGATAAGTGGGGTTCCTCAAGGTTCAGTATTAGCTCCTCTCCTTTTTTAACATATTTATTAATGACATAGAAGTAGGACTCGAATGTAGTGTCTCCATTGTTGCTAATGACACTAAGTTGTGCAAGGTAATAAAATCAGATAATGATGTACTTTCCCTACAAAAGGATTTGCATAAATTAGAGAAATGGGCGGCTAAATGGCAGATGAGATTTAATACAAATAAATGTAAAGTTATGCATTTGGGAAGGAACAATAGCCAAGCAATCTATAATCTTAATGGAGCAAATCTAGGGGTATCAGATATTGAAAGGGATTTGGGAGTACTAGTGGACAACCACCTAGGTAACAGCGCTCAAAGCCAAGCAGCGGCTGCAAAGGCAAGTAAAATATTAGCATGTATTAAGAAGGGTATAGAAGCCAGGGAAGCAAATATAATTCTGCCACTATACAAATCCCTAGTACGCCCTCATTTGGAATATGGAGGACAATTTTGGGAACCACCTCATAAAAAAGACATTTTAGAGCTGGAGAAAGTACAGAGAAGGGCAACAAAACTAATAAGGGGAATGGAGGGGCTAAGTTATGAAGAAAGACTTACAAAATTAAACTTATTTTCGCTCGAAAAAAGGCGTCTAAGAGGAGATATGATTACGTTATATAAATACATCCAGGGTCAATATAAGGCTTTGTCAAGTGAACTTTTTGTAGCAAGAGGTTTTCAACTGACAAGAGGACATCCTTTGAGGTTAGAGGAAAAAAGATTTCACCTTAAACAAAGAAAAGGGTTCTTCACAGTTAGGGTGGTTAAACTGTGGAATTCTCTACCAAAGGAGGTGGTGACAGCGAATTCGACAGACAACTTCAAAAAGGGGTTAGATATATTTTTGAATAAAGAGGGCATTCAAGGCTATCCTAGATAACTAGCAAGGAATATTGATCCAGGGAGAAATTTGATCGCCAGTTTCTGGGGTCTTGGAAGGAATTTTGCTTTTTTTTCCCCTTATGAGACAATTGGCAAAGTTTCAATGGTTTTTATTTTTCTGTTTGCTTCCTCTGGATCAATTAACAATTAACAATAATAATAAATAGTCCACATTAAAAAGTTCAATCAAAAGTTAAAAAGGTTGAACTTGATGGACTAACTCTTTATTCATCCTCCAATACTATACTATTAATAATTATTTAATCAATAATGTAATTAATAACTAATCCGCATATTGCAGATCAGAGGAGATCTTAACAGGTTGAACTTGATGGATTGGAAGTCTTTTTTCAACCTTAATTACTATGTAACTATGTAACTTCTGCCTTCTCACCTGGGCACAATTAGTGCACTCTGCAGTTTATCAGCCTTTACTTGTAAGGTAAATCCACTTGTAAAACTCAACTCAAGCAAAGATCAGCATGACTGTGGACATAAACATGTTTCTGGTGTGCTTCAGTCCATGAGATCACGGAGAGTCGGACACGACTGAACGTCACAACAACAGTACATTGAATGTTTAGCCATATGGGGTACTAATGTACCTGAATAGCATACAGTTACGCTTCTGTAATGATGCCCACACTACACTATTTTGTCTTATGCGCTATTACAAATGTAGTGTGTGCTTGATTAATTGTGTATGCTGGGAGTAGTCGAGTGTACTTTTATAGGAATAGTAGTGTACGCTGGAGAAGTTTAGCTTGAATAACAGTTTGAATAACAGCGTATGCTGTAATGCTGGAGTAGTAGTGTGTGTAGTACCAGTGTGTGCTTGTGTTTGAGTAGCACTATATATTTGTGTATGAGTAGCAGTGTTTGCTGGTGTAGTAGTGTATTACCTTACGTGTACTGCGGTTGTGCAGTCTTAGGGTCCCATCATTGTGGCCCCAGCTGAGGCTTGCACTGTAGGTTGGTGGCAGCAGAACCTGATTCTTCTCCACTGCAAACACCCCCTTGTCTGTGAGCAGCATCTGCCCCACCGCTCCACGCAGAGTTCCTGCTGCAAAGTAAATGACACAGTCGGTGTGTGGCCATGCTGATATGGTAGTGTGATAATGTATGTGTGTGAGAGTATCACACTACTACAGGGTGTGTCCGCTTCAGACTGGTAATAGCACTGAATGAAGCTGGGGATAGTTTGAATGTGTGTGCGGGACTGACAGAAGTGCAGAAATCTAAAAAGGTGATACCTGACTTAAGGTTAGGTGTATAGGGGACTACCTCAGGAGTTCCTCTGGGGTGACTCATTTTTACCTCGAGGACTGAAAGCAACTTTATCTTGGGAGAGCGATATCACCTTGGTGGTGATGGTACCTCTAGGAGTGACTACTTCTGGTGGTGGTTGTGACTGTGACTTGGAGGGTGACAATGACAGTACCTCCTGGAGGCAACTATACCTGTACCTTGGATGGAGATAGTACCTCCGGGGATGACTGCACCTCTGGTGGTGGTTGTGACTGTGCTTTAGTAGGTGATCAAAAAAATGTATCTCTGTGAGTGGTTGTGACTGTGACTTGGAGGGTGAAACTGACAGTACCTCTGGGGGTGACAGTGACGTGCTTCAGGCTGTTGGGTGCAGTATAGAAAGGGGTCACAGAGTGTCCTCCCACTGATTCCTTGCCCTGACGTGGCGGGTGAGGTTTAGTGAAAAGCTGTAAATAAAGAAGTGTTGTGACTATGAGTGAGTAAACAAACACACAAGGGCTGGGAGAGATACAGACCCCCAGACATGGGCTGCTTCCGATGCCCCTCACATATCTGGGTTACCTGTTTGGGGATCTGCCCAAAGTTGCTGATGAAACCAATGAGGGTACTCCGTATCAGGGGGTCCGTGCTGCTCAGGTGGGCTGGAGATCCATAGAAATAAGGATGGAAAGCGTTGAGCGCTTGTACTGCTGCGGCCCCTCGCTGCTTGTAACCAAACACCAGGTCTATCCAGTGATGGAGCTGGGAGCTGACATGCTCCGACTCCAGAGCCTAATGACAAGGAAGAAAGGGTTAAATAATCATGCCCCACATTTGGATCAGCTGCAATCCATGGCGGTATCTGCGTATATCGTCTGGTGCTTGTGACCTCCTTGTGTATACAAATGTATCATTTTATTAGCAGTGTTTTATTCTTTTGTAAGTTCAGTTGTTCTATGGACCAAGTGAGAGAACATTACAGCCCACGGCGTGACAAGGGATAGAACGGAAGAGAAAGTGACAGAAGGGGGAGTATAAAAGGCAATGTAACTCCCGAAAGTGCCATTGTCCTTTACGTGTCAGTAATAATAATTCCATGTAGAGAAGCCTCCCCTCATGTCCGGCTGTCCTACAATGTACTGACTGACCACAAGCTGGGAGGTGAGGAAGAGAGCGCAGATTATATGGGGTCTCCAAGCTCCCTCTGCTGGGGACATAATGTATCTACACCCGGATCATACATTGCTCTGCCCCCCAATCTGATACACTGCTCTACACCCTAATCATACTCCGCTGTACACCCTAATCATACTCCGCTCTACGCCCTAATCATACTCCGCTCTACGCCCTAATCATACTCCGCTCTACGCCCTAATCATACTCCGCTCTACGCCCTAATCATACTCCGCTCTACACCCTAATCATACTCCGCTCTATGCCCTAATCATACTCCGCTCTACACCCTAATCATACTCCGCTCTGCGCCCTAATCATACTCCACTCTACGCCCTAATCATACTCCGCTCTACGCCCTAATGATACTCCGCTCTACGCCCTAATCATACTCCGCTCTACGCCCTAATCATACTCCGCTCTACGCCCTAATCATACTCCGCTCTACACCCGGATCATACATTGCTCTGCCCCCCCAATCTGATACACTGCTTTACACCCTCATACTCCGCTCTACACCCTAATCATACTCCGCTCTACGCCCTAATCATACTCCGCTCTACGCCCTAATCATACTCCGCTCTACGCCCTAATCATACTCCGCTCTACGCCCTAATCATACTCCGCTCTACGCCCTAATCATACTCCGCTCTACGCCCTAATCATACTCCGCTCTACACCCTAATCATACTCCGCTCTACGCCCTAATCATACTCCGCTCTACGCCCTAATCATACTCCGCTCTACGCCCTAATCATACTCTGCTTTACACCCTCATACTCCGCTCTACGCCCTAATCATACTCCGCTCTACGCCCTAATCATACTCCGCTCTACACCCTCATAGGATACTCATCTCTACACCCTCATAGGATACTCATCTCTACACCCTCATCTCTACACCCTCATAGGATACTCATCTCTACACCCTCATATGATACTCCTCTCTACACCCTCATCTCTACACCCTCATATGATACTCATCTCTACACCCTCATCTCTACACCCTCATAGGATACTCATCTCTACACCCTCATCTCTACACCCTCATAGGATACTCATCTCTACACCCTCATCTCTACACCCTCATAGGATACTCATCTCTACACCCTCATATGATACTCATCTCTACACCCTCATCTCTACACCCTCATAGGATACTCATCTCTACACCCTCATAGGATACACCCTCATATGATACTCATCTCTACACCCTCATCGGAAACTCATCTCTACACCCTCATATGATACTCATCTCTACACCCTCATATGATACTCATCTCTACACCCTCATATGATACTCATCTCTACACCCTCATATGATACTCATCTCTACACCCTCATATGATACTCATCTCTACACCCTCATATGATACTCATCTCTACACCCTCATATGATACTCATCTCTACACCCTCATATGATACTCATCTCTACACCCTCATATGATACTCATCTCTACACCCTCATATGATACTCATCTCTACACCCTCATAGGATACTCATCTCTACACCCTCATAGGATACTCCTCTCTACACCCTCATAGGATACTCATCTCTACACCCTCATATGATACTCATCTCTACACCCTCATAGGATACTCATCTCTACACCCTCATATGATACTCATCTCTACACCCTCATAGGATACTCCTCTCTACACCCTCATAGGATACTCATCTCTACACCCTCATATGATACTCATCTCTACACCCTCATAGGATACTCCTCTCTACACCCTCATCTCTACACCCTCATATGATATCAGAGCACCTGACAAATACTGTGGATTCACCTCTCTGTGCAGGCGGATGAAGGTGTGGGGGTCACTCTGAGCCCACGGGGGCAGGATGACATCCCCTAGGACTGTCCCATCCTGCATGCAGCCTGCAAGGAACAGGAAGCAAGAGTCACAAAACCAGGCAGTGATTGTATGAGTTTGGTTGGACACGTCTTTGTTGGTGGTAATGTATACATGTGTGAGATCATTTACACAACTTCATACATGCAAGTACACACACACTGCAAGAACTTCATTGTGAGAGCTAGTGTTAAGATAGGGGGCAACACAGACTGCACTAGAGCCACAAATACACAAGTATACAATGTCCCCTCCGGAATCACTACCTTGTCATGGTGAAGGGACTTGTGTACCTCAATGAAGCTGTGAGCAAAACCATGTCTTTCATCCAAGATAGGCAGGCCATACCAGAGAGGTCAGACAAAATTGCAATCCACTGGTGAAGGAACTGGCAACTCACTCCAGTATCGTTGTCATGAAAACCTTATGGATTAACACAACAAGACACAAGATGTGCCTGGCATGCTGCCTTTCCTAAGGTCACGTAGAGTCAGACACGACTAAACACACTCATAACTTGCCAACATGTCAGTGCAGAAAGAATTGGAGACCACTGGAAAGGAGCACATGCTCACCAGTAACGCCTGCTGGCAGAGAGCTGCAGACTAGAACATGCCCATCTTCCAAAGCTAGTCTGTTGGTACATACACTTTGCTCATACAAACACCAAGCTGGCAGAGAGATGAAAACATACCCATCTTCCTAGTATACCCCATGCCAGCCAACCTTCAAGTATAAGCAGTAGAGTTAGCAGCGACGTGTAAACTCTCTGATACCCGTCTCCCCAGGCCAGTCCTCCCCTGTATATGCTGCCCATCCTAGCACAAGTTGCAGACTGGCACATGCTTTTCTCCTCAGTCCCTAGATACAAGCAGTGCTGTGTGTAAATGCTGGGTGAGAGCTGCATACTGGCACATGCCCTTCTCCCCAGCCCATGGGTACAAGCAGTGCTGTGTATATATGCTGGGTGAGAGCTGCATACTGGCACATGCCCTTCTCCCCAGCCCATGGGTACAAGCAGTGCTGTGTACATATGCTGGGTGAGAGCTGCATACTGGCACATGCCCTTCTCCCCAGCCCATGGGTACAAGCAGTGCTGTGTGTATATGCTGGGTGAGAGCTGCATACTGGCACATGCCCTTCTCCCCAGCCCATGGGTACAAGCAGTGCTGTGTGTATATGCTGGGTGAGAGCTGCATACTGGCACATGCCTTGTTCTTATCCCCTGTACAGCGCTACGGAATATGTTGGCGCAATACAAATAAAAGATAATAATAATAATAACATGCCCTTCTCCCCAGCCCATGGGCACAAGCAGTGCTGTGTATATGCTGGGTGAGAGCTGCATACTGGCACATGCCCTTCTCCCCAGCCCATGGGCACAAGCAGTGCTGTGTATATGCTGGGTGAGAGCTGCATACTGGCACATGCCCTTCTCCCCAGCCCATGGGTACAAGCAGTGCTCTGTATATATGCTGGGTGAGAGCTGCATACTGGCACATGCCCTTCTCCCCAGCCCATGGGTACAAGCAGTGCTGTGTGTATATGCTGGGTGAGAGCTGCATACTGGCACATGCCCTTCTCCCCAGCCCATGGGCACAAGCAGTGCTGTGTATATGCTGGGTGAGAGCTGCATACTGGCACATGCCCTTCTCCCCAGCCCATGGGTACAAGCAGTGCTCTGTATATATGCTGGGTGAGAGCTGCATACTGGCACATGCCCTTCTCCCCAGCCCATGGGTACAAGCAGTGCTGTGTGTATATGCTGGGTGAGAGCTGCATACTGGCACATGCCCTTCTCCCCAGCCCATGGGTACAAGCAGTGCTGTGTGTATATGCTGGGTGAGAGCTGCATACTGGCACATGCCCTTCTCCCCAGCCCATGGGTACAAGCAGTGCTGTGTATATGCTGCCCATGCACACACCAAGCTGGCAGTGGTTGCCGTTGGTGAACATCTCATGCAGATAGTAGAACTCTGGTATCAGCTCCCGCACATCACTCATGTTCTCTCTGGATGCCGAGTCCCAGGCCGCCCTCACACTGTGAAACATCCGATCTGCCAGGTCCAGAGAACCACCCTATGCAGGGACAACACGGGGTTAATGTCATGAGGTTTAATGCTGTATAAGTGTATGTCAAATAGGGTAACTTCTGACAGATGCAGAATATCATATAGATTGTCAGCTCTTCTGGACAGGACATGCTTAATGCATTTCTATTTGTATTCTTTATATTGCAGTCACAATGTTGCACAGATTGTAGTGACGGCGCATCTCTGTGTTATTGGTGTGTTATTTTTGTATGTATAAGTGTGTGAGGCTAAAGAAAGGCACGAAATATATTGTGTTTCATTGTGTCAAATTTAAATGATATGAAAGGAAGTGTATTTGTGTTACTTTGTATCTATACATTTGTGTGTGTGTGTAGCTGTGTCTTTATGTGTGTTTGTGTCAGATTTATTTGTGTGTGTGTGTAACTAGATATTTATGTCTGTGTGTACTGCTGTCACTGTGTGCTTGTGGCTATATTTGTGTTGACATTGTGTCTGTATCTTTATGTGTGTGCGTCTTTGTACGTGCTTTATATCTTTATCATTTTTTCTATATCTATATGTGTGTATCTTTGGGTTTGTGCTAGTTCTTTGTGTATCATTGTGTCTTTGTATTTGATTCTACACCTTGGTGTGTGTGTGCGTCTATATCTTAGCGTGCGTGTGGTATCTTAGCGTGTGTGTCTTTCCCTTTCCATTTTGTTTTATGAGTTTTGCCTCTAATCTCAGGGGACACAATCAGGCGCCTATAAAGAGATTATCTGTATTAAACACAAGTAATATATACACAGCCCGCGCCGTTACGCTCACAAATCGCGTTGCCAATATTAGCAGGCGGAGGCCGGGGCCTCTCGCTCCCTCTGTAATGCAGTTTGGGTAAAGTAATATCTTTATTGTTTTATGTCCTTTTTAAATATGTATGTGAATTTCTTTTAATAAATTAGATGCTGCTTTAAAACTTAAGTCTGGATTATTCAGAAACCAATAACTGATTCCCCGGCCCTCTATTAATACGTTTATTTGCATGTTTATAGATAGCGGTGAGCGTATGTATATTTATATGTTTGTGTATATTTTATGTGGAAGTGAACGTGTGAAAAGGGTTATGGAAATCAAGGTATTTGTTTGGAAATGAACACATGCTCATTTGAGGATTGCGTGAATGTGGAATTTTGATGCTTTATTTGTGTGTCATTGCCACGCGGATCTGGTTGTGCTTCTATCTTTTAGATTTCCATGATATGTATGGCAGTGTAAGGTGTGTATCAGAATACCTTTGTCTAGATGTCTGTGTGTTTCATTTATTGTGTGTCTGTGTATGTATGTGTGTTCATGTGTGTCTGTACATGCAAATGTGTATGTAGGAGTGTGATTCATTGTGTGTCTGCGTATGCATGTGTGTCTGTACATGCAAATGTGTATGTAGGAGTGTGATTCATTGTGTGTCTGCGTATGCATGTGTGTCTGTATATGCAAATGTGTATGTAGGAGTGTGATTCATTGTGTGTCTGCGTATGCATGTGTGTCTGTATATGCAAATGTGTATGTAGGAGTGTGGTTCATTGTGTGTCTGCGTATGCATGTGTGTCTGTATATGCAAATGTGTATGTAGGAGTGTGGTTCATTGTGTGTCTGCGTATGCATGTGTGTCTGTATATGCAAATGTGTATGTAGGAGTGTGGTTCATTGTGTGTCTGCGTATGCATGTGTGTCTGTATATGCAAATGTGTATGTAGGAGTGTGGTTCATTGTGTGTCTGCGTATGCATGTGTGTCTGTATATGCAAATGTGTATGTAGGAGTGTGGTTCATTGTGTGTCTGCGTATGCATGTGTGTCTGTATATGCAAATGTGTATGTAGGAGTGTGGTTCATTGTGTGTCTGCGTATGCATGTGTGTCTGTATATGCAAATGTGTATGTAGGAGTGTTATTCATTGTGTGTCTGCGTATGCATGTGTGTCTGTATATGCAAATGTGTATGTAGGAGTGTTATTCATTGTGTGTCTGCGTATGCATGTGTGTCTGTATATGCAAATGTGTATGTAGGAGTGTGGTTCATTGTGTGTCTGCGTATGCATGTGTGTCTGTATATGCAAATGTGTATGTAGGAGTGTGGTTCATTGTGTGTCTGCGTATGCATGTGTGTCTGTATATGCAAATGTGTATGTAGGAGTGTTATTCATTGTGTGTCTGCGTATGCATGTGTGTCTGTACATGCAAATGTGTATGTAGGAGTGTGATTCATTGTGTGTCTGCGTATGCATGTGTGTCTGTATATGCAAATGTGTATGTAGGAGTGTTATTCATTGTGTGTCTGCGTATGCATGTGTGTCTGTACATGCAAATGTGTATGTAGGAGTGTGGTTCATTGTGTGTCTGCGTATGCATGTGTGTCTGTATATGCAAATGTGTATGTAGGAGTGTTATTCATTGTGTGTCTGCGTATGCATGTGTGTCTGTACATGCAAATGTGTATGTAGGAGTGTGGTTCATTGTGTGTCTGCGTATGCATGTGTGTCTGTACATGCAAATGTGTATGTAGGAGTGTGATTCATTGTGTGTCTGCGTATGCATGTGTGTCTGTACATGCAAATGTGTATGTAGGAGTGTGATTCATTGTGTGTCTGCGTATGCATGTGTGTCTGTACATGCAAATGTGTATGTAGGAGTGTGGTTCATTGTGTGTCTGCGTATGCATGTGTGTCTGTACATGCAAATGTGTATGTAGGAGTGTGGTTCATTGTGTGTCTGCGTATGCATGTGTGTCTGTATATGCAAATGTGTATGTAGGAGTGTGGTTCATTGTGTGTCTGCGTATGCATTTGTGCATCCACATCCCTTCCATCTCAAAGCCCAGAAGCTCGCTACTTGCTTCAGGAAATGCAAGCATTGCTCTCCCTAAATGCAAACACTCTTGTTATACATACAACTTCCACCAAAGTATCATGGATGCCTCTGGGTTCCAGAAATGGATCAACTATTTTTTCTAATGAAAACCTAGCTTAATTATTTATTCCTGCTTAATTATGCTCTTAGCAAACTTCAAATGTTCAAACCTATATGTTTCTTTCATTGTGCAGTGGTTCTTTAATGGATTTAGGCATGTCTGGAGTAAGCATAAGGCTATAATAAGTATGTACATCTGTGCGTCCCTATGTCTGTATGTGTATGTACATATGTGCGTCTCTATGTCTGTATGTGTAAGTATGTACATCTGTGCGTCTCTATGTCTGTATGTGTAAGTATGTACATCTGTGCGTCTCTATGTCTGTATGTGTAAGTATGTACATCTGTGCGTCTCTATGTCTGTATGTGTAAGTATGTACATCTGTGCGTCTCTATGTCTGTATGTGTATGTACATCTGTGCGTCTCTGTCTGTATGTGTAAGTATGTACATCTGTGCGTCTCTATGTCTTTATGTGTGAGTATGTACATCTGTGCGTCTCCATGTCTGTATGTGTAAGTATGTACATCTGTGCGTCTCTATGTCTGTATGTGTAAGTATGTACATCTGTGCGTCTCTATGTCTGTATGTGTAAGTATGTACATCTGTGCGTCTCTATGTCTGTATGTGTAAGTATGTACATCTGTGCGTCTCTATGTCTGTATGTGTATGTACATCTGTGCGTCTCTATGTCTTTATGTGTGAGTATGTACATCTGTGCGTCTCTATGTCTTTATGTGTGAGTATGTACATATGTGCGTCTCTATGTCTTTATGTGTGAGTATGTACATCTGTGCGTCCCTATGTCTTTATGTGTGAGTATGTACATCTGTGCGTCTCTATGTCTGTATGTGTAAGTATGTACATCTGTGCGTCTCTATGTCTTTATGTGTGAGTATGTACATCTGTGCGTCTCAATGTCTGTATGTGTGAGTATGTACATCTGTGCGTCTCTATGTCTGTATGTGTAAGTATGTACATCTGTGCGTCTCAATGTCTGTATGTGTGAGTATGTACATCTGTGCGTCTCTATGTCTGTATGTGTGAGTATGTACATATGTGCGTCTCTATGTCTTTATGTGTGAGTATGTACATCTGTGCGTCTCAATGTCTGTATGTGTGAGTATGTACATCTGTGCGTCTCAATGTCTGTATGTGTGAGTATGTACATCTGTGCGTCTCTATGTCTGTATGTGTGAGTATGTACATATGTGCGTCTCTATGTCTGTATGTGTAAGTATGTACATCTGTGCGTCTCTATGTCTGTATGTGTATGTACATCTGTGCGTCTCTATGTCTGTATGTGTAAGTATGTACATCTGTGCGTCTCAATGTCTGTATGTGTGAGTATGTACATCTGTGCGTCTCTATGTCTGTATGTGTAAGTATGTACATCTGTGCGTCTCAATGTCTGTATGTGTGAGTATGCACATCTGTGCGTCTCTATGTCTGTATGTGTGAGTATGTACATATGTGCGTCTCTATGTCTGTATGTGTAAGTATGTACATCTGTGCGTCTCTATGTCTGTATGTGTATGTACATCTGTGCGTCTCTATGTCTGTATGTGTAAGTATGTACATCTGTGCGTCTCAATGTCTGTATGTGTAAGTATGTACATCTGTGCGTCACTATGTCTGTATGTGTGAGTATGTACATATGTGCGTCTCTATGTCTTTATGTGTGAGTATGTACATCTGTGCGTCCCTATGTCTTTATGTGTGAGTATGTACATCTGTGCGTCCCTATGTCTTTATGTGTGAGTATGTACATCTGTGCGTCTCTATGTTTGTATGTGTGAGTATGTACATCTGTGCGTCTCTATGTCTGTATGTGTAAGTATGTACATCTGTGCGTCCCTATGTCTTTATGTGTGAGTATGTACATCTGTGCGTCTCTATGTTTGTATGTGTGAGTATGTACATCTGTGCGTCTCTATGTTTGTATGTGTGAGTATGTACATCTGTGCGTCTCTATGTCTTTATGTGTGAGTATGTACATCTGTGCGTCTCTATGTCTTTATGTGTGAGTATGTACATCTGTGCGTCTCTATGTCTGTATGTGTATGTACATCTGTGAGTCTCTATGTCTGTATGTGTAAGTATGTACATCTGTGCGTCTCTATGTCTGTATGTGTGAGTATGTACATATGTGCGTCTCTATGTCTGTATGTGTAAGTATGTACATCTGTGCGTCTCTATGTCTGTATGTGTAAGTATGTACATCTGTGCGTCTCTATGTCTGTATGTGTGAGTATGTACATCTGTGCGTCTCCATGTCTGTATGTGTAAGTATGTACATCTGTGCGTCTCTATGTCTGTATGTGTAAGTATGTACATCTGTGCGTCTCTATGTCTGTATGTGTAAGTATGTACATCTGTGCGTCTCTATGTCTGTATGTGTAAGTATG
Source organism: Discoglossus pictus (assembly GCA_027410445.1). Lineage (NCBI taxonomy): Eukaryota > Metazoa > Chordata > Amphibia > Anura > Alytidae > Discoglossus > Discoglossus pictus. The sequence goes on from CM050171.1 coordinate 2,286,186, forward strand.
TACATCTGTGCGTCTCTATGTCTGTATGTGTATGTACATCTGTGCGTCTCTATGTCTGTATGTGTAAGTATGTACATCTGTGCGTCTATGTCTGTATGTGTAAGTATGTACATCTGTGCGTCTCTATGTCTGTATGTGTAAGTATGTACATCTGTGCGTCTCTATGTCTGTATGTGTATGTACATCTGTGTGTCTCTATGTCTGTATGTGTAAGTATGTACATCTGTGCGTCTCTATGTCTGTATGTGTAAGTATGTACATCTGTGCGTCTCTATGTCTGTATGTGTGAGTATGTACATATGTGCGTCTCAATGTCTGTATGTGTAAGTATGTACATCTGTGCGTCTCTATGTCTGTATGTGTAAGTATTTACATCTGTGCGTCTCTATGTCTGTATGTGTAAGTATGTACATCTGTGCGTCTCTATGTCTGTATGTGTGAGTATGTACATCTGTGCGTCTCTATGTCTGTATGTGTAAGTATGTACATCTGTGCGTCTCTATGTCTGTATGTGTAAGTATTTACATCTGTGCGTCTCTATGTCTGTATGTGTAAGTATTTACATCTGTGCGTCTCTATGTCTGTATGTGTAAGTATTTACATCTGAGCGTCTCTATGTCTGTATGTGTAAGTATGTACATCTGTGCGTCTCTATGTCTGTATGTGTGAGTATGTACATATGTGCGTCTCAATGTCTGTATGTGTAAGTATGTACATCTGTGCGTCTCTATGTCTGTATGTGTAAGTATGTACATCTGTGCGTCTCTATGTCTGTATGTGTAAGTATTTACATCTGTGCGTCTCTATGTCTGTATGTGTAAGTATTTACATCTGAGCGTCTCTATGTCTGTATGTGTAAGTATGTACATCTGTGCGTCTCTATGTCTGTATGTGTGAGTATGTACATATGTGCGTCTCAATGTCTGTATGTGTAAGTATGTACATCTGTGCGTCTCTATGTCTGTATGTGTAAGTATTTACATCTGTGCGTCTCTATGTCTGTATGTGTAAGTATGTACATCTGTGCGTCTCTATGTCTGTATGTGTGAGTATGTACATATGTGCGTCTCAATGTCTGTATGTGTGAGTATGTACATCTGTGCGTCTCTATGTCTGTATGTGTAAGTATTTACATCTGTGCGTCTCTATGTCTGTATGTGTAAGTATGTACATCTGTGCGTCTCTATGTCTGTATGTGTAAGTATGTACATCTGTGCGTCTCTATGTCTGTATGTGTGAGTGTACATATGTGCGTCTCTGTCTGTATGTGTGAGTATGTACATCTGTGCATCTCTGTGTCTTTATGCGTAAGTATGTACATCTGTGTGTTTTTGTGTCCATATACGGGTGTGACTGTAAGTAAATGCATGTGTGTGTACCCCGTGTTTTTTGGTCAGTGTGTCCGTGCACCTGTATGATGCTGTCTGAGTGTCCGTGTGAGAGAGTGTAAATGTTACAGATAATTTTGAATACTTGTAATTGCATAAAGTATTGCTGGGAGTGATGAGACCAGCCAAGTGTTAATAACACATAATACAGTGGATATAAAAAGTCTACACACCCCTGTTAAAATGTCAGGTCTCTGTGCTGTAAAAAAATTAGACAAAGATAAATCATTTCAGAACTTTTTCAACTTTTAATGTGACCTATAAACTGTACAACTCAATTGAAAAACAAACTGAAATCTTTTAGGTAGAGGGATGAAAAAATATAAACATAAAATAATATGGTTGCATAAGTCTGCACACCCTTAAACTAATACTTTGTTGAAGCCCCTTGTGATTTTATTACAGCACTCAGTCTTTTTGGGTATGAGTCTATCATCATGGCACATTTTGACTTGGCAAGATTTGCCCACTCTTCTTTGCTCTGTCAGATTGCGAGGGCATCTCCTGGGCACAGCCCTCTTCAGATCACCCAACAGATTTTCAATCGGATTCAGGTCTGGGCTCTGGCTGCACCATTCCAAATCTTTAATCTTCTTTGTTGATTTGGATGTATGCTTTCGGTCGTTGTCATGCTGAAAGATGAAGTTCCTCTTCATGTTCAGCTTTCTAGCAGAAGCCTGAAGGTTTTGTGCCAATATTGACTGGTATTTGGAACTGTTCATAATTCCCTCTATCTTAACTAAGGCCCCAGTTCCAGCTGAAGAAAAACAGCCCAAAGCATGATGCTGCCACCACCATGCTTCACTGTGGGTATGGTGTTCTTTTGGTAATGTGCAGTGTTGTTTTTGCGCCAAACATATCTTTTGGAATTATGGCCAAAAAGTTCAACCTTGGTTTCATCAGACCATAACACCTTTTCCCACATGCTTTTGGGAGACTTCAGGTGTGTTTTTGCAAAATGTAGCCTGGCTTGGATGTTTTTGTTCGTAAGAAAAGACTTTCGTCTTGCCACTCTACCCCATAGCCCAGACATATGAAGAATACGGGAGATTGTTGTCACATGTACCACACAGCCAGTACTTGCCAGATATTCCTGCAGCTCCTTTAATGTTGCTGTAGGCCTCTTGGTAGCCTCCCAGACCAGTTTTCTTCTCGTCTTTTCATCAATTTTTGAGGGAGCTCCAGTTCTTGGTAATGTCACTGTTGTGCCATATTTTCTCCACTTGATGATGACTGTCTTCACTGTGTTCCATGGTATATCTAATGCCTTGGAAATTCTTTTGTACCCTTCTCCTGACTGATACCTTTTAACAATGAGATCCCTCTGATGCTTTGGAAGCTCTCTGTGGACCATGGCTTTTGCTGTGGGATGCAACTAAGAACATTTCAGGAAAGACCAACTAGAGCAGCTGAACTTTATTTGGGGTTAATCAGAGGCACTTTAAATGATGGCAGGTGTATGCTGACTCCTATTTAACACAATTTGGAATGTGATTGCTTAATTCTGAACACAGCTACATCCCCAGTTATAAGAGGGTGTGCAGACTTATGCAACCACATAATTTTTCCATTTTATTTTTCTTCCCTCCACCTAAAAGATTTCAGTTTGTTTTTCAATTGAGTTGTACAGTTTATATGTCACATTAAAGGTGGAAAAAGTTCTGAAATTATTTATCTTTGTCTCATTTTTTTACAGCACAGAAACCTGCCATTTTAACAGGGGTGTGTAGACTTTTTATATCCACTGTATAAAGGAAAGTAAAGAACACTAACAATGACTGGTGTTCCCACTCATAAGTTACTATTCTGAGCAAAATGACTCCGACTGAATATACATTTTTAGTAAGAAGTAAGCTCTTCCTTAAGGGATATAAAAAAAGAATGAACAGTATTTGATCAATACATGTTATAACTCAGTTACAGAACCCTGGTGGTCTAAGGACCTGCTTAGCCATTTCCCTATACATACTAAATGGTGGGGTGTGTTCATCTTTATTTGGGACATGTTGTAATTATTGTCACTGAGAAAGGAAACATTGGATTTCTAGTGAGTTTTTCAGAGCGGTGCCAATAATAGGAGAGCACTTTATACAAACTATGGGCCCAATTTAATTGCAAGCTGCATGCTCCCATTCATCTCCGATTACAGGGCTATTCATTTGCTCAAGCCCACAAGTTACGGGCCCAAAGCTGACTCTGTAAACTATGCACTCGAGCGCAGCATTTCAGGGCGGGAACATGATCAATTAAGCAAGCCCGTAACTCCCCATTTAGAATCGGCCAATAGAAAATGAGACTGTCGTGATTACGGCAGTAAAACATGAAGGTTACATTTCAATCAATTAGGTTCGGGGGTCCGATAGGCGATCAGACTTGAAAACCCGCAAAAAAAAGAATTATGAAAATGAATGCCAATACTGTTCTAGTCCATGTGGGTGGCCTGATATGTATTAATTCATTGATACCCGAGATCGATTTAACCCCAAGATAAAACATAAAAATAAAATTTAATTTCCTGCCGATTTGCGGGCTTGAGACTGTTGTGCAATTAATTCTAATGTCTGTCATCACATTCCCCGTTATTTACAGGGCCGTATTGATTTTTTATTTGCGTTTACAGTGTTATGAGCAGGTATTTAACCCCCTTTCCTCCCTAGTACTCATAGGATTTTCTCCTTCATTTGGCATTAATGGGTGTGAAAACATTTGCGGGCTAGGGGAAATTGAGCAATTAAAAGATTTGCAATTTTAGCCATCATAACTATTGCAAAAGTGATAGATCAAAGGTTTCTGAAGGCTGTAAGTTATAACAATTTTTTCAAGGCTGTAACCTGTAACCCGATTGGAGCCCGCAAAAAGAAGCCAACTGAATAGCAAAATACCTTGCGATCTCACTTACGAGCTACCGATCGAGCGAGAGCTCAATTGAATCGGGCTCTAGGTTTATTATTCACAGTTGTAGCTATTCACAATAGGCTATCAGAAATTTCCCACAGTGACCTGGATCTCACTTATATCCCACATCTGAGACAGTTTTGTTTTTATTTTTGTATTTTCGTCGTTGTTTATTTTATTTTTTTGATGATATTTTAGTGTACAATAATAAAGTTTAAATTATTATACTCAGTCGGAGTCATTTTGCTAGGAATAGTAATGGGAACACCAGTCATTGTTAGTGTTCTTTACTTAACTTTATATTAAATGTTACAGATAATATCAGATGATGTGGACATTATCCGGGATGTAACTTTCTAACACACGCACATAACTCCACTTACATGACCTTACTGTGTTAGTGTGCACTCACCTGCAGGCTCCGCAGGGCTTGGGTGAAGGGCTCCACTCTCACTAAGTAAGATGACACAATGCTGGGCGAGGAGTAATGAGTGCAGTAATGACACTGCCCTGAGAGGTCACCTGGGGACAGGAAGGTCATGTTAGGACACTGTACAGGGGGCACCTACCTCACACCTTAGCGCTGCATCCCCTGAATTATGGAGGACCCCAGAGTTAATGTAACACTCTCATTTGCTCTCTCACCTTCGCTTTTCTCCACCTCTTGGTAGCGCTGAATAAATTTATTTTTGCGTTCTTCATTCTGAGCTCCCATCGGTTTGGAGAGATCTCTGAAAACTCTGAAGTCTGAGAGGTCAAGGGTCTGTAATGAGAGATGCGTGATGTTCATCATGACATCAGATTGCATGTGCATGGCCTGGCTGTGACATCACATGTACAATGTGGGGTTGTGACATCATCAAAAGATATTGCAAGAAAAACTGCTGTAAAATGATTATGAACATTTTTAAAAATATCACTAATGAACATTATATTTAATAAATATGTTTATATTGATAACAGTATAATAATAGTAAATAAACAAATAAGCATAGGATGGATGCACACACGCGCAGATTCACATTCTGCAGCGCTCTCTCCGTGTAGATACATTCACGCTGCATAATAAAAGTGTCATGGAAAGCACAATTGTGACTTGTGACTGGAGGACGTGCAAAGTAGAAAGAGCGGCTTCATAATAATAATAATAATAATAATAATAACAAAATATGGAAAGATGGAGTAGATGCATCAGGACTGGAGGAGAACTCAAGGGAAGCACCAGAATAGCTCTTATAAACTTGTTATGTGTTATTTACAGTTACAGCCGTGAGACGTGAATCACTGAAGAGGTTGTTGTTGTTGTTGAGACGCTGCTAAATAATAAGAATGTATTTACTTGTTAAACAAATGTTGCAATAATACAACAAATACAAAAATACACAAATTGTCCAGGACTGAAGTGTGTTCGCTGGGTACTTCTCCCAAAGCTGAGCCTCCTGTACATTGGAGGGGCCATATTGTTTATGGGGTCACCAATGGAAATACAAGATGTAGCCCCCTACTCTCTCCAGGAGACTCATCTGACCACAGCTATGTACTAAGCCCCTCGGTAAGATTTGTTGTATTGCTGCTACGTTTCTTATACATTGTAAATTACAAAGTGATTATTTAGCAGTTACTCAATACGTATAATTTCTCTCTACTTCTTAATGTCCTCTGATAAATATTGGCTGTCTGTGAAATTATTTTTAATATGGTAGAATTAGCTTTCCTTGTTAGGATTCAGGAGGCTGCCATCTTTAATATTGTCATGTGATGTATGACCTTGGACTGACTGAATCCCAATACTTAGTAACATTATAACACTATATTAATGGCGCTTCTTAATAGAGCAAGACATCTTTTTATCTATGTAAATGCCCTTGGAGTGTGAACATAATACAATATAATAATCTGATATCAGGCACGTATGACGCTTTCCGTGCTTGCTGTACACCCACCTGGGACTGGTAGTCGCGCAGCACCCAGGGTAACACAGGGTATTGCATGAGGTCTCGGATGGTTCGGCCGGACAGACTGTTCAGGAACATCAGGTACTCGAAGTTCCCGACCTCGCGCCTCTGAGAGGACATGACATATTAGTGACACAAACCGACAAAAAAGTGTGACCACACAGGAGAGGTGTCGAGACATGGAGAGATGAGAAATGGGAAGTCAAAGAGGTTTATATGGGCCCAGTCCTCTGGTTTTGAGATATTCAATATTGTTTGTGTGGTTGTATAGGCTTGGTCACATCATGATTGGTTATCAATCTATTCTTTGTTATCAAGCAGTTCTATCCCCACAAATACACCCGACTTTAAGACTTGATTTGGGTGATGAGGATGAGCGAGACCACAGAATGTATAGAGACAACCAGAGGACCTGGAGGGACCATGTAGCAGATGGAGAGGAGCAAATACAGAGGCTTTGAGACCTCAATGGAGGACAGAAAATGTAAAGTTAGGGGATAATAGGGGATCAACGAAGAGACACAGTTTGAATACATGGAGACCACAAGACTCTTAAGACGCACAGAGACCAAAATGAGTTTATGAGACGGAGGAAAACACTGGAAGAGAATGGAGACCACAGAGAAACAAGGAGACCCCAAAACACAGGAAAGGTAAGAGATACTTGGAGACCACACAACGAGGCCCGGAGTGAAAGTAACACAAAATACACGAACGTGGCTCAGCAGGGTGTTTGTCTTTATTGTTGGTGATATGTATGTATACAAACACACATGCGCACACACGTTTCGGCAACCGAGCTGGGGCTGAGAGATCTGATCACCTGGATTCTTTCCCTTTAAATTATTTAAAGGGAAATATCTCTAACGATGGGATCTTACAGCCACCTCCAGTCCATGTAATTGCAGTTTCCTAGAGGCATTGTGAGAGCAAGTAGCAGCTCTGTGTGTCTGTACAAACATATAGGGATGACGTCCTAGTGATAAGTTACATTACAGACCCCAGGTGACACTCTGTGACAGACCCCCTGTACCTGCCACTTCTGCAGCATCACCTTCTCACTCGCAAGACTCCTGCAAACACAAACATGCAATCAGAAGGTTAGACATGGCACAGCAATTAAACAATTACAGTGCAATTAAGAGGATGCAGACAATTCTGTGCCTATAAATACTATAAATAAATACTATACATACTTACTATAAATACTATATATATATATATATATATATATATATATATATATATACACACTAGGGCACATGCAGTGAACAAGAGATGGTGCATAGAGGGGAATGTCCATGTGTGGAGTGCACCTTTCCATCATTGTTTCTCCCTTATATACAACCTATGTCTGCCAACCCATTTACATCAATTCACTCTCACAAACCATGGCCCATAATTTCCCCTTTCTACACCCCACCTCCTCACTTTACCCTTGACAAACACCCCTATCCTCCCCACCCCCCACCCCCCCCCCCCCCACTCCTCTCTCCTAGATCTCCCCCTCTACATCCCCCTCCCCGCCCCCCAATATGTGAAGGAAGCATTGTCTAAATTGGATTTACAGTGTAAGAGAGCATTATACTCAGAAGGTGCCACCTCCACTCACTCTTTGTTTACATTCACACTCCGTGTTTAGACTTTAATGACCGGCCCTAACAACCTGAGTTTCTAGCAACAGAGGAGTAAAGACAAGAAGAGACTCGTGTGATAGAGACAGAGCAAGAGAGGGAGAGAGAGAGAGGGAGAGTGAGAGAGAGGGAGAAAAAGAGAGAGTGAGGGAGAGAGAGAAAGAGGAGTAAAGATAAGAGACTCGTGTGAAAGAGACAGAGCAAGAGAGGGAGAGAGAGAGAGAGAGGGAGAAAGAGAGAGCGAGAGAGAGGGAGAAAAAGAGAGAGGGGGGGAGAGAGAGAGAGAGAAAGAGGAGTAAAGATAAGAGACTTGTGTGATAGAGACAGAGCAAGAGAGGGAGAGAGAGAGGGAGAAAAAGAGAGAGTGAGGGAGAGAGAGAGAAAGAGGAGTAAAGATAAGAGACTTGTGTGAAAGAGGAAGAGCAAGAGAGGAGGGGAGAGAGAGAGACACACACACACACAGACAGAGAAAGAAAGAAAGAAAGAAAGAAAGAAAGAAAGAAAGAAAGAAAGAAAAAGAGAGAAAGGGAGAGAGAAAAAGAGAGCGTGAGGGGGAGATAGTGAGAGTGTGAGGGGGGAGAGCGAAAGATAGAAATAGAGGAGTAAAGATAAGAAGAGACGTGTGCGATAAAGACTAAGAGTAAGAGAGAAAGTCAGTAATACAGACTAGAGAGGAGAAAAACCAAGTACCAGTGAGGTGCCCATGGAGGGCAGACACTGATATGAGAGCCCCACGCAGTGAGACCCAGAGGAAGGAGCGCCTGTGAGTATCTTTTTGTTACTTCCCTGCAGTGCAATGTTTGATAATGTGTTTTTATTTCCCATCTTTACGTCTCAATGTGTATTTACATAAATAATCATCCCTTGATGACAAGGGGGAAGAAAGAGGTCTCTGCTGTAGCTGCTCTTTATTTTCTGAACTAGCCATTAGGTCTCTGCTATAGCTGCTCTCTATATCCTGCGCTAGGGGAGGGGTCTCTGCTGTAGCTGCTCTCTATATCCTGCGCTAGGGGAGGGGTCTCTGCTGTAGCTGCTCTCTATATCCTGCGCTAGGGGAGGGGCCTCTGCTGTAGCTGCTCTCTATATCCTGCGTTAGGGGAAGGGTCTCTGCTGTAGCTGCTCTTTATTTTCTGCGCTAGGGGATAGGTCTCTGCTGTAGCTGCTCTCTATATCCTGCGTTAGGGAAAGGGTCTCTGCTGTAGCTGCTCTTCATTTTCTGCGCTAGGGGAGGGGTCTTTGCTGTAGCTGCTCTCTATATCCTTCGCTAGGGGAGGGGTCTCTGCTGTAGCTGCTCTCTATATCCTGTGCTACAGGAGGGGTCTCTGCTGTGGTGGCTCCCTAGATCGTGTGCTAGAGGAAGGGTCTCTGTTGTGACTTTTCTCTATATCCTGCGCTAGGGAAGGGGTCTCTGCTGTAGCTGCTCTCTCTATTTCCTGTGTTAGGGAAGGGGTCACTGCTGTAGCTGCTCTCTCTATATCCTGCAATAGGGGAGAGGTCTCTGCTGTAGCTGCTCTCTCTATATCCTGCAATAGGGGAGAGGTCTCTGCTGTAGCTGCTCTCTCTATATCCTGCGATAGGGGATGGGTCTCTGCTGTAGCTGTTCTCTCTATATCCTGCGACCAGTGAAGGGGTCTCTTCTGTAGCTGCTCTCTATATCCTGTGCTAGGGGAGGGGTCTCCGCTGTAGCTGCTCTCTCTATATCCTGCGACCAGTGAAGGGGTCTCTTCTGTAGCTGCTCTCTATATCCTGTGCTAGGGGAGGGGTCTCCGCTGTAGCTGCTCTCTCTATATCCTGCAATAGGGGAGAGGTCTCTGCTGTAGCTGCTCTCTCTATATCCTGCAATAGGGGAGAGGTCTCTGCTGTAGCTGCTCACTCTATATCCTGTGCTAGGGGAGGAGTCACCGCTGTAGCTGCTCTCTCTATATCCTGCGCTAGGGGAGGGGTCTCTGCTGTACCCGCTCTTTCTATCCACCGATGGGGGAGCGGTCTCTGCTGTAGCTGCTTTCTCTATATCCTGTGCTAGGGGAGGGGTCTCTGCTGTAGCTGCTCTCTCTATATCCTGTGCTAGGGGAGGGGTCTCTGCTGTAGCTGCTCTCTCTATATCCTGTGCTAGGGGAGGGGCCTCTGCTGTAGCTGCTCTCTCTATATCCTGTGCTAGGGGTGGAGTCACTGCTGTAGCTGCTCTCTCTATATCCAGCGATATGGGAGGAGTCTCTGCTGTAGCTGCTTTCTCTATATCCTGTGTTAGGGAAGGGGTCACTGCTGTAGCTGCTCTCTATATCCTGTGCTAGGGCAGAGGTCTCTGCTGTAGCTGCTCTCTCTATATCCTGCAATAGGGGAGAGGTCTCTGCTGTAGCTGCTCTCTCTATATCCTGCAATAGGGGAGAGGTCTCTGCTGTAGCTGCTCTCTCTATATCCTGCGATAGGGGATGGGTCTCTGCTGTAGCTGTTCTCTCTATATCCTGCGACCAGTGAAGGGGTCTCTTCTGTAGCTGCTCTCTATATCCTGTGCTAGGGGAGGGGTCTCCGCTGTAGCTGCTCTCTCTATATCCTGCAATAGGGGAGAGGTCTCTGCTGTAGCTGCTCTCTCTATATCCTGCAATAGGGGAGAGGTCTCTGCTGTAGCTGCTTATATCCTGTGCTAGGGGAGGAGTCTCTGCTGTAGCTGCTCACTCTATATCCTGTGCTAGGGGAGGAGTCACCGCTGTAGCTGCTCTCTCTATATCCTGCGCTAGGGGAGGGGTCTCTGCTGTACCCGCTCTTTCTATCCACCGATGGGGGAGCGGTCTCTGCTGTAGCTGCTTTCTCTATATCCTGTGCTAGGGGAGGGGTCTCTGCTGTAGCTGCTCTCTCTATATCCTGTGCTAGGGGAGGGGCCTCTGCTGTAGCTGCTCTCTCTATATCCAGCGATATGGGAGGAGTCTCTGCTGTAGCTGCTTTCTCTATATCCTGTGCTAGGGGAGGGGTCTCTGCTGTAGCTGCTCTCTCTATATCCTGTGCTAGGGGAGGGGCCTCTGCTGTAGCTGTTCTCTATATCCTGTGCTAGGGGAGGGGCCTCTGCTGTAGCTGCTCTCTATATCCTGCAATATGGGAGGAGTCTCTGCTGTAGCTGCTCTCTATATATCCTGTGCTAGGGGAGGAGTCACTGCTGTAGCTGCTCTCTCTATATCCAGCGATATGGGAGGAGTCTCTGCTGTAGCTGCTCTCTCTATATCCTGTGCTAGGGGAGGAGTCACTGCTGTAGCTGCTCTCTCTATATCCAGCGATAGGGGAGCGGTCTCTGCTGTAGCTGCTTTCTCTATATCCAGCGATAGGGGAGCGGTCTCTGCTGTAGCTGCTTTCTCTATATACTGTGCTAGGGGAGGGGTCTCTGCTGTAGCTGCTCTCTATATCCTGTGCTAGGGGAGGGGCCTCTGCTGTAGCTGCTCTCTATATCTTGTGCTAGGGGAGGGGTCTCTGCTGTAGCTGCTCTCTCTATATCCTGCAATAGGGGAGGGGGCTCTGCTGTAGCTGCTCTCTATATCCTGTGCTAGGGCAGAGGCCTCTGCTGTAGCTGCTCTCTCTATATCCTGCGCTAGGGGATAGGTCTCTGCTGTAGCTGCTCTCTATATCCTGTGCTAGGGGAGAGGTCTCTGCTGTAGCTGTTCTCTCTATATCCTGCAATAGGGGAGAGGTCTCTGCTGTAGCTGCTCTCTCTCTATCCTGCAATAGGGGAGAGGCCTCTGCTGTAGCTGCTCTCTCTATATCCTGCAATAGGGGAGGGGCCTCTGCTGTAGCTGCTCTCTCTATATCCTGCGCTAGGGGAGAGGTCTCTGCTGTAGCTGCTCTCTCTATATCCTGCAATAGGGGAGAGGTCTCTGCTGTAGCTGCTCTCTCTATATCCTGCAATAGGGGAGAGGTCTCTGCTGTAGCTGCTCTCTCTATATCCTGCAATAGGGGAGAGGTCTCTGCTGTAGCTGCTCTCTCTATATCCTGCAATAGGGGAGAGGTCTCTGCTGTAGCTGCTCTCTCTATATCCTGCGATAGGGGATGGGTCTCTGCTGTAGCTGTTCTCTCTATATCCTGCGACCAGTGAAGGGGTCTCTTCTGTAGCTGCTCTCTATATCCTGTGCTAGGGGAGGGGTCTCCGCTGTAGCTGCTCTCTCTAGATACTGTGCAAGGGTAGAGGTCTATGCTGTAGCTGCTCTCTATATCCTGTGCTAGGGGAGGGGTCTCCGCTGTAGCTGCTCTCTCTAGATACTGTGCAAGGGTAGAGGTCTATGCTGTAGCTGCTCTCTATATCCTGTGCTAGGGGAGCGGTCCCTGATGTAGCTGCTATCACTATCAGCTCTGAGCACTCTATGAGCCTCATTCAATTGCAAGCTTGTATGTTGTGGGATGTAGGCTATAAGTTTGCGGGCCTGATGTGGGCCCGCAGCCCCGCAACTTATGGTGCTATTCAATTCGGGAAGACCGCAAGTTATGGTCCGAAAGCGAAAATCGGAAACCATGCCATTGTATGTAGCATTTGCAAGTTTGAACATGATCAATCAAGCAAGGCCGTAACTCCCAATTAGAAACAGCCAATGGAAACAGAGATCGTCATCATTACTCCAATTAAAAATTGGACGTTGGATTTCAAAGTCCTACGGGCTTGAAGTATGAGTTACGATCGGACCCACATTCCACAAATAAAGCAATATTGATAAAGTCGTAAATATGATATTCTAGTATTCTAGTCCATGCGAGTTCCATTATATGTATTAATCCACTGATTGCCGGGATCGATATAACACAAAAATTACACATGAAATTAAGTATTTATTTGGGTCGATTTGCGAACTTGAGAATGTTGTGCTATTCATTCTAAGACCAAACATCACTTTAAATTTTAATAAAAGTATAGTAGTGTATGTATATGCGTATTTACAGTGCTCCAGACATGTCATTAAGCCCTTTGTGAGTCCTCCTTGGAACCCATAACTTGTGGAACCCATTTGCGGGTTTGATGGCTTGCTTTGCGAGGTTGAATCTGAGCAATCAATTTGTGATTTTAGTGTTCGCAACTCTTGTGGTCGTGAAAGATCAAAGGCTTGGAGGGGCATTAACTTGCGATGTGAACCATCGCAGTGAATCGGAGGCCGGAGCCCATAACTCAATCGGAGCCTGCAAAAAGACTTGTGGGTTACATTTCCGAAGCCCGGATCTCCCGAAAGCTCAATTGAATAAGGCTCCATGTCTCTATCGGAGACCCCTTTAAGATTTCACTGTGTTTGGGAGTTTTTGAACCCAAATTTTAAAATAATTAGTTTGAAATCAATCCATCTCCGATTAAAGGGTGTGGCTTGTTCCACTTTATAGGGTCAGTACATATTGGGGGGGGGGGGGGGGGGGGGGCTGGTCTGTGGGTGTCTGCCATGTTTATACTTCTATACATCATTATATTTACAGAGCTTGAGAGTAAAGTGCCAGAGACCCCCTGAGGAGGGGAGTAGTGTGACCCTGTGAGGCCCTTCTACACCCAGCCAGATCTCAGCCATCCAGAGGCACCAAATATCCTGATAACACCCACCTGGAGACATGGCTAAAAAGTAAGAGGTGCCTGGGGTAGGGGGGGGGGGGATGGGGGGTGATGTCACAGACACAAGGTGACAGGGTGTAAATATGAACTAACTAAACTGGGCACAGGGTGGGTGTACACAGGGTCCCAAGAGAGGAGCACGCACACACAGTCACACTCCCATACACACACACTCACGTACACGCTCACACTCCCATACACACACTCACTCTTCCACTCACTCACGCCCCCTCTCTCTCTCTCATGACTATGCGCCTCAGCTCTTTTCTATAATAATCTCTGGGGCTTGTTACCTGGATACAGAGCACAGAGTCAGACGCACAACGGAGGGTAAGAGATCTACTGGGCCATTTAAACAGAAGAGGGGGGGACGGGCGGCGCATGAGAGTGTAGGTGGGATACATGAAAGTGTAGGTGGGGTACATGTTCCAGGGCAGCAGGCGAGAGAGTGTAGGTGGACATGAGAGGGTTGGTGGGGTACATGACCCAGGGCAGCAGGCAAGAGAGGGTAAGTGTACATGAGAGGGTAGGTGTGGTATATGACCCAGGGCAACATGCAAGAGAGGGTAGGTGGGGTACATGACCCAGGGCAACATGCAAGAGAGGGTAGGTGGGGTACATGACCCAGGGCAACATGCAAGAGAGGGTAGGTGGACATGAGAGGGTAGCTGGTGTACATGACCCAGGGCAGCAGGCAAGAGAGGGTAGGTGGACATGAGAGGGTAGGTGGTGTATAGTTGGTGCAGTGACAGGGTTAAACAAGGAAGGCTGCGCAGTTATTAAGTGTCACGGCCCATGGTGCTTTGTTGCTGAACTCTCCGTCTGATCCGTTAATTTACTGAGCTAGTCCCGTTAGTGACGCTCTATTAACTTTAACCATTTGTTTGCTGGGGAGAAGTACAAAAGCGACCTGTTCCCTCCGCGGGGAATGACAGAAAACCTTTAATTACAGTACTGGGAGCAGCGTGTGATTTATGGCGGATGTGACGTCCCCGATTCACACTCATAGACCAGTGGATTCCTATATAGTACACACAATATCACACGTTGCACAAGTGGTTCGTCCAAATGCTTTTCACAAGGGTTCGTCAGGTTATTTTTACAAATATGGAGTTACCCTGATTAGTGGGGTCCTCCCAGGGGTCACACAGACTATTAATTTAATGGGCCACAGTAGTCCAAAACCTTCTGTCATGCTTTTATGCTTTTAGCAGAGTTGTTTTTAGACTTTACAGAAGCCCCCACCAAAGAGTAACCAGGGAGTTAATATCAACTGTAAACAGTGACCCATCTGGAAACTGTTTCTTTGCTCTGAGACCAACAGTTGAATAAAGAAAATACACTATGACACAGTATCAAGTACCCTCTGATGCAACAAATAAGTACATTCTTTCCACATCCTTTTAATCTAAGTTTTAATATTAGTAGTACATTTTCAAAACTGCCATTTTTGAGAGTCCAACAGAATGAGAGAGTCCCAGGAATATAATTATGACCATTCTGCAGCGTGTATATGTCATACTAGTCTGATCCAGGAGACATATGGTCAGCCCACCTTACCATGGACGCCTGGTCCAGGAGACACATGGTCACCCCACCTTACCATGGACAACCTGGTCCAGGAGACATATGGTCAGCCCACCTTACGATGGACGCCTGGTCCAGGAGACATATGGTCACCCCACCTTACCATGGACGCCTGGTCCAGGAGACATATGGTCACCCCACCTTATGATCACCCCACCTTACCATGGACGCCTGTCCAGGAGACATATGGTCAGCCCACCTTACCATGGACGCCTGGTCCAGGAGACATATGGTCACCCCACCTTACCATGGACGCCTGGTCCAGGAGACATATGGTCAGCCCACCTTACCATGGACGCCTGGTCCAGGAGACATATGGTCAGCCCACCTTACCATGGACGCCTGGTCCAGGAGACATATGGTCAGCCCACCTTACCATGGACGCCTGGTCCAGGAGGCATATGGTCAGCCTACCTTACTATGGACGCATGGTCCAGAAGACGTATGGTTACCCCACCTTACCATGGACGCCTGGTCCAGGAGACATAAGGTCCAGCATGCCTGCACACATATTAAAGCCCCCCTAGGATATATTAAGCCAGTCTTAGGTATGATAACAGATAGACTCTTATCTATATATAGAATTATTTGGTTCCATTATCATCTTGTTCCCTTATTACACCCCTAGGATTTCACCCACACACAAAAAGCCCAGTGACTGGCAACAATAAAATATACTGGCATTAGATGCAATACAAATAATACAAATAATAAGTGTAACATTAAGCATCCCCCCCCCATACAGAATCACTTCTTCTGAATAATAGTACTGCTTTGGGAGGCACTGCATGGTGTTATACTCATCCTCTTTAACCCATTGTTGTGAGGTCCCACAGTGACCCTGCTCAGGACACATTGTATCTCTGCTTTTTGGGTATCTGTGGTTACAGCTCCCCCCCCCCACCCACTGTCTGCAAGATGATTAATGAGCGCGCTCAGTGCCTGAGGGGGATGTAAGTACACAAGATGGTACATCAGACGATGCTCAGCTCCAGGAGACATGCACTGGGGAGCAGCGCTACATGAGCCCTCTCCTGGGACTAATCACGGACCTCTCACACTGTCACCTCTGTCTGTCACGCTCCCAGGCCAAATCATGTCAGACTATCCAAGCGCGGGGTCTCACAATCCTACAGGGCTTAACCCTTCCTTACTGGATGGATTCCCACAATCCCACAGGGCTTAACCCTTCATTACTGGATGGATTCCCACAATCCCACAGGGCTTAACCCTTCATTACTGGATGGATCCCCACATTCCTAACTGGCTTAACCCTTCATTACTGGATGGATTCCCACAATCCTACATGGCTTAACCCTTCATTACTGGATGGATTCCCACAATCCTACATGGCTTAACCCTTCATTACTAGATGGATTCCCACAATCCTACAGGGCTTAACCCTTCATTACTGGGTGGATTCCCACAATCCTACATGGCTTAACCCTTCATTACTAGATGGATTCCCACAATCCTACAGGGCTTAACCCTTCATTACTGGGTGTATTCCTGAGCTTTCCTCACCTGTACAGAGCTATCCAACCCTCACTGGTCTCTTCCTCACCTGTACCGAGCTCTCCAACCCTCACGTGTCTCTCCCTCAGCTGTACAGAGCTCTCTAACCATCACGTGTCTCTCCCTCACCTGTACAGAGCTCTCCAACCCTCACGTGTCTCTCCCTCAGCTGTACAGAGCTCTCTAACCATCACGTGTCTCTCCCTCACCTGTACAGAGCTCTCCAACCCTCACGTGTCTCTCCCTCACCTGTACAGAGCTCTCCAAACCTCACGTGTCTCTCCCTCACCTGTACAGAGCTCGCCAACCCTCAAAGGTCTCTCCCTCACCTGTACAGAGCTCTCCAACCCTCACGTGTCTCTCCCTCACCTGTACATAGCTCGCCAACCCTCAAAGGTCTCTCCCTCACCTGTACAGAGCTCTCCAACCCTCACGTGTCTCTCCCTCACCTGTACAGAGCTCTCCAACCCTCACGTGTCTCTCCCTCACCTGTACAGAGCTCTCCAAACCTCACGTGTCTCTCCCTCACCTGTACAGAGCTCGCCAACCCTCAAAGGTCTCTCCCTCACCTGTACAGAGCTCTCCAACCCTCACGTGTCTCTCCCTCACCTGTACATAGCTCGCCAACCCTCAAAGGTCTCTCCCTCACCTGTACAGAGCTCTCCAACCCTCACGTGTCTCTCCCTCACCTGTACAGAGCTCTCCAAACCTCACAGGTCTCTACCTCACCTGTACAGAGCTCTCCAACCCTCACAGATCTCTTCTTCACCTGTACAGAGCTCTCCAACCCTCATAAGTCTCTCCCTCACCTGTACAAAGCTCGCCAACCCTCACAGGTCTCTCCCTCACCTGTACAGAGCTCTCCAAACCTCACAGGTCTTTTCCTCACCTGTACATAGCTCTCCAGACCTCACAGGTCTCTTCCTCACCTGGACAGAGCTCTCCAGACCTCACAGGTCTCTTCCTCACCTGGACAGAGCTCTCCAGACCTCACATGTCTCTCCCTCACCTGTACATAGCTCTCCAGACCTCACAGGTCTCTTCCTCACCTGGACAGAGCTCTCCAGACCTCACATGTCTCTCCCTCACCTGTACAGAGCTCTCCAACCCTCACAGGTCTCTCCCTCACCTGTACAGAGCTCTCCAAACCTCATAGGTCTTTTCCTCACCTGTACAGAGCTCTCCAACCCTCACGTGTCTCTCCCTCACCTGTACAGAGCTCTCCAAACCTCATAGGTCTTTTCCTCACCTGTACAGAGCTCTCCAACCCTCAGGTGTCTCTCCCTCACCTGTACAGAGCTCTCCAAACCTCACAGGTCTCTTCCTCACCTGTACAGAGCTCTCCAACCCTCACAGGTCTCTTCCTCACCTGGACAGAGCTCTCCAGACCTCACAGGTCTCTTCCTCACCTGTACAGAGCTCTCCAACCCTCACAGGTCTCTTCCTCGCCTGTACAGAGCTCTCCAAACCTCACGGATGTCTTCTTCACCTGTACAGACCTTAACAACCCTCACAGGTCTCTTCTTCAGATATTCAGAGCCCTCTAAACCTTGCCGGTCTCTTCTTCACATCACATACATCTAGATTTACCCATTCATTTTTGGGTACCTAACTCTCCTAATCTCCAAAACAAACCCAGCATGATACAGAGCCCATTTCAAATCTCTAAACCTCAAAAGGTCTCTTCTTCACTTGCACAGAGCATTCCAAACTTGTTTGTTTCTTATATTATAACCTCATGACAGAGTTGTGCTGAGAGGATGTTCCATGTATCCACCACTCCTTCTACATAATAGTATTTCCTCACATTTAGTGTGAACCATCATTCCTCTAGTTTTAGTGCAGACATCTCCTATATGTGTACAGTGTTTCAGGTTTCTCCATCTCTCTTCCATATATAACAATCTACCATAACTTGGAGATCTGTCCATTCATATATAAAGAGTTTTCCAACCCGCCTAAGCTTTTCCACCAAAGAAAGACTATGTGGCATCACTTCCCAATGATCCAATGTTTCTTTCTGAGTTTATATTGGTTACTGGACTGTAGACATTTGCAGTGTTTATTCTATAACGTTCCTTTTCTTGCTTCGTATAGAATTTTGGGATGTTTAGAAAGACATAAAAAGCGTTGGAGACTTCTGAGGTTTGGATATCTGCTCGTACTTCTGTCCTCTCATTCTGTAATCTGTACTGAGAACAATAGAACAATAGGATTTGCCTGAAATGAGCTTTGCACTAGAACTGACTTTTTACATTAACTAGAACCAAGGTAGCACCTTATTAATACTACACCACACTTTGATATATTATATCAGGGACTTACAAGGGTTAGGATATTGCCTGATTTTCATGATATACTGTTTGAGTTCCAGTGGGTCTGTCAGTGGCTATATCCTTTTACACCCCAATGTATTTCCTTGTGTAGACACTGGACTAGCCTGATGTCCTAACCAGACAGTTTGACAAATGGATAAAATAGAATGTAAAGTTACTGTGTGTTAGATTTTCACATGATGTCTAATTTAGTGACAACTTGTCCTCCACAGGAAAATGGGAAAGAAAAAAGGAGGCCCAAAGGGCAAGAAAATCACACTAAAAGCAGCTAAAAACTCTATCAAGGTTACATTTGATGGCAAGCGCAGGCTGGACCTCTCCAAGATGGGCATTGCCGCTCTGCCCAAATGCCTGCAGAAGCTGAGTGATGTAGATGAACTAGACCTGAGCCGCAATATTATCCGCAAATTGCCTGACTGGATCGGCCGCTTCCAGAACCTGCGTTGGCTCGACCTCCACAGTAACCAAATTGATAAGCTGCCCGAGTCCATTGGTCAGCTGCAAGGGCTGATGTTCCTCAATGTCAGCAACAATAAGCTGACCACTCAGGGAGTACCTATAGAACTTAGTCAACTGACCAACCTCCGAATGCTCAACCTGGGGCTCAATGACATTGAGGTGTTGCCAACCACTATAGGGGCTCTGAAAGAGTTGAATGAAGTGGGTCTGTTTGATAACCACCTCACTGTGGTGCCCAACAGCATAATTAACTTGCCAAAGCTCAAGAAACTCAACACCAAGAGAAACCCAATACCACCCACAGAAGAGGAACAGGAGGCAGAGAAGCAGGAGTCCATCCGAAGGGTGGAGAGTCTCTACCTTGTAGATGAGAAAGAGTTGTGCAACCCATGTGTGAGCAAGTGCCAGGAAGAGAGGAGCAAAATCAGCAGACTGAGGAGCATCATGTCACCCCTCCTAAAGAAACCCCTCTTCAACAATCTAGTGACCCCCAACTCAACCGCCAAAGAAAGCCAATCTGAGTGGAGGTGAACCGAAGAAAGCAAATGGGGGTAAAATGGAAGGGGTTGGGGAAGTGGAAAGACAAAAAATAAGAGAGGGAGCTGAAGGAAAAGAGGTGGGGTTAAAAAGTAAAAGAGAGAGAGAGTGATAATAAGGCAAATGTGGAGTGAAGAAATTCAAGGAGAGAAAATGTAATAAATGGACAAACAGAACAGAGAGCTGGTAATGGATAAGACACTGAAAACAGAGTAGACAGCCTGAGAAAGAGAGACAGCTTTCACCCCACCCATGTGTTATCCTGACATATAAAGCTGACATTGCCACACACCTGCAATGATATCTCTTTTTTTGTTCTCCCTAGAATTCAGTGATTAAAGATATATGGAAGTGAGCTGGGTTATGAATGCATCTGATAGAGGGGAATTAGTAGTGTATGGTTACATTTATTTGCATGCACTATGTTTTTTTAGCTTTGCATTATAAAAAAAAAAACTGTTGCAGGTGATGTTTACGCCCCCAGAATTGAGCTAAGCTTCTCAGGGTTCAATTTTGTAAAAATGAACCTTCTATGTGAGCAAGTCCAGCTTTGTAGCCAATCGGCAATGCTGTATGCAGTCAGCTAGATAATGCTGCTACACTCCTTAGAACTAAAGATCCTTAAAGGACCATAAATCAACATTCAAGAAAAAAATGCTTGAGCGGTTGTTCTTTAGATATATAACCTCTCCTTAATAAATTCTGATAAATTATAATTGTAGTGAAACCAAAACATTTCAGCTTCTTCCAATTCTAATCTGTCTTTTAGGTGAATAAGCATTTATGCTTGATTTATGGTCGTACAAGAGAGCTCATGGTCTCTGTGCATGTATCTCTGTGTGAGTGTCTGCCTGGGGCAGGTCACAGGGGAAATTCACTGGGGCTGGGGGAGGTCACAGGGGAAATTCACTGGGGCTGGGGGAGGTCACAGGGGAAATTCACTGGGGCGGTATCACCTGAGATGTAGATAAAACAATCAGTGAATGGAGGGACACAGACCTTGTTCTGGTAATTACAGATATCTAAAGGAAAGCTGCATGCACAATCACCAGGCCAAAAAGATACAATGTATTATGTTGCTAATAATGCCTGGGATTTTCAGGGGGTTTTAAGATTGATAGAAAATGCAAGAAATTCAGCAAATGTTAGGGTAACTGTTTAAATGCTTATTTTGGTATTTTTTCATGCAAAAGTTTTTTTCATACACTACTAATTCTCCTCCATCAGATGCATGAATAACCCAGCTCACTTGCATATTCCTTTAAGTACAGTTATTGTGTCTCCTTCAGAGGTTGGGTAACTTCCTTGCATGCACTAGGGGAGAGTACATGAAGCTCCCATACCGATCACACTTTTTAATTAATTTCAAAGCTAAACGGTTGTCTTTTTTGTTTAGATTTTTTAGTAAAACTAAATGAATGACTGTAAACAAAGCTTCAGAAAATGCTCCAGCTTCTTACTCAGCCTGATAAATGAAACAAAGTGGAAGCAAACCATTTAAAGTTGTAAAATTAGTTAGCAATGCTTGCTGGGTAATTTATACATTCTATGATCACTTACCTGGTTCAGATAATAGGCTTGAAGTCACCAAGTTAATCTCACTGCAGATATAACTTGCACTTGCTTTATGGTAACTTTAGAATTAGGATTAACATACCCATCTAATGTACTACCAGGAGCCTACCTGATAATCTGGGGGTCCTCTCCAGCTCCCTTGGCTTTTAGAGACGGCATCAGCAAGTGAAACCTGAACAGATAAAAATCATAAATAAATATGTACAGAACATGCACATACAATGTAACTTCACATAGTTACACGTCACATTAATACTCAGTCAGATACCATGTGCAGTAACGGTAAAGAACAGTCCGATACAGGGTAACCACACAGGCTGCAGACAGATTACACGAATGATAGACTGTGACAGGAACAGGTTATTGTGCAGACAGATTGGAAAGGGGCGAAGCTGAACCTTACGGCAGGAAATGACAGACGTTATACGGGGGACAGGTTGCAGTCTGGTTGCAGAGTTTACTAACCATTTAATAGCGGTGTTCACATCTTTATTGGGAAAAACTACAAACTTAGAAATTCTGTTCCTAAAAAATATTTCCAAGGCCATTTCCTGCAAAACAAAAGCAAGTTTGTGTATAAGTAGGAGTCCCATGGGAAGCATTCACTGGGGGTACACTTATCTGGGTTCCTTACCTGCATGAGGAAGCACATGGGCTGTAATTCAGCCACCTCCGAGTAGCAGTATCGCTCTACCCAGGGAGCAGAAAGACCATTTTCCCTGCCGGGGGACACTGGAGAGTCCCCAGTCATACTCCTGGGGGTCTCAACTGCACAGGTCTTGTTGCACAGATCGTAAATAAAGGGATCCTGGATGCTGTAAGTGACGAGGAAGGAGATAAAATATGAAATCTAACTGCATGATAAGAGTGGGTCATATTTATTTTTTCTACCACAGAAACAAACTAGCAGACTGCATTACTAATTAGCACATAAAAGCAGCTAATTAATATCTAGTAGATGCTCATTTTCATAACAATACAGTGCACACGCAGTGCTGAATATCCCAGGATTTATTCTAGAATAAAAATGACTAGTACAATGTATAGCCCTTTAATGAAGTGCTGTTCTCAATGACTTCTCACTGTGGCGGCAGCTCTGCACGCTGAGAGGGTTTGTGGTACCAGCTGATCTTATTTATTCTACAGATGCAATAGAGAAATTATTTAGTATTTTACTGCACTCATAGAATGGCTAAATGTTGAACTTTTTATCAATATCTTAAACTAGGCAGCACCAACCACAGTGTACACTGCCAGGGCCAGAGGTCACACTTTACCTACTCTGTACCATGTTAAAGGGCCAATGTATTCCATGTTTACAATACACTTTGTTGAAAAACTAAAATAATAAACTAATAAGAAATAAATTATTTAAGGAGGCAAAATATATAAATACAGCTTTTAATTTAATATATATTAAATGGAATTACTTTTCTGAGTTTGTATGTAGAAAGGCATTTAACTTCTTCAAAGCAAATATGGAAATGCTTAATGCCACTGCTTTTCAATAGGACTAGTGAAAAATGAATCACCCTACAAGATTCATGAAACTGTTCCAAAAAGGTAAAGATTCATTTCATGTATTAGTTGAAGCATTGAAGATTGTATTCTCAATTTAGTTCTCCAAACCTCATGCTGTAAATGTGGGACTGCAGTGCAGCTTTATCTCATGTTTAGGTTCTGGTAATTCCACCAGTACATTTACAAAGGCTGTGCCTTGTGGGTTATTACAATGTACCGGTCACTGGGGATCCAGGATGGTTTTACCTGGACAGTCCGTGCGCGCTGCAGGAAACATCACCAGAAGAGGACAAGGTGAACTTGAAACACAGATAGAAGTGATCTCTCCCAAAGAGAAAAACGCCTTCTGAAATGATATGGCCCTCGACCAAAACTATCGGCATCTTCAAGGAGATCTGTAGGTGACAAGTATCAGAGTAACTTGGTTACTGGCACAAAAAGGGCACCACAAAATGACATTACATGGTCATATTGAAATCATGTTCATCATCATTACAAGCAGAGAGCTAAAGACACATTGTAACATCCTGACCTCAGCAGAAATCGTATAAATAGTTTTAATAAAATAACCCCATTGTCCATTAATCAAGATACAATTAAAGCTATTTTCAGTATTTTGTTAACTAGTGACTATGCTGAAGTAATTGCTGGCAATCATTTTGCTTTTGGATATAATGGTAGATTGGCATTCACACCCACATATTGCACATGGCACCGCTGAAGCTCAGTACTACTGTCCTCTTATATATAAAATGCCAATACAGAGAGCAAAAGCACGCACTTTAAAAAGGTTCTAAATATAAATATCCAAATGTGCCTAATTTCCTAAAACCTTTTATTCAAACTATTAAAGGTTATATTGAAATAAACAATAAATTAATACAAATTGTAAATTGGCAAGTTTAGTTAATCATATAAATGTCCTAATTTTGTTTGTTTGTAAAATTGAATAATTTGTTGAGTAAATGGGAACAATGATGTGTGATTAAACGGGTAAAATAGCCCAATACAGGGGCGAAACGGACCATCAGGAGTGGGGGAAGGATGGTGCATCTAATCTAAGCATATGTGAGCTGCATCAGCAGAGATTTCCTCTCTATACAAAACGCAAGTACTCAGGCATATTGCACGCTAACAAGGGATATAAGTTATGCTCTGTGTCTCTGCTTTTCTGCACTTAAAATAGTAAAACCAAACATTAGGTTATGGTTTAATGATGCTAAAAGTGCCATACATGTATTTTTCAGAGACAATCATATATATAACATTTTTTCTCCCTTGTATCCATTCTAGTACAGCGTATCTACATGAATCATTCCTTTCCCTGTTTTTTGTCTCTTTTTTTTTTTACTATTTTTGTATTTAGTGCACTATTTTTATAAGTGTGTTATATCCCTATAT
Source organism: Discoglossus pictus (assembly GCA_027410445.1). Taxonomy (NCBI): domain Eukaryota; kingdom Metazoa; phylum Chordata; class Amphibia; order Anura; family Alytidae; genus Discoglossus; species Discoglossus pictus. Next base: position 2,310,549 of record CM050171.1, read on the forward strand.
ATTATAATAAAATTGATCTTTTGCATACCTATGATTAGCAAATATTTTGCATATGAGGAATGCATTAAATGTATCAAAGATACTCTTGATACCACTACCTCATAAATAATAGGTTCTACACCTTTTCAATTTACTATATTTATCCGTCAAGTCAAATTTGTCACTATTTAAATCCCAGAATATTGTGGGATAGTGACATTTTTTGACATTTATTGAAAATAATTTGAGGAATGACACACTTTTTCTTTTTAATATATTATCAGCGTTTTTTTCCTGGATTTTACTTGATTTCCCTAATTTCCCTATTAAATACTTTACCCATTTACATTATTTAGTGTTAATCACTAGGAAATTATTTAGGTCATTACATTATACTATTATTTTGAAAAAGAACAGATACATAATTATTGCCCCGTTTGCTGGTTATTGTTTTGGTGTATTTGCTTATAATCTCACTCTATGTCCACTGATAATTCTGCAGATGAGATTTAGTAAAGTTCTGACACAGCACAGCCTTGTACCACTCCCAGCATAAAGACTCCTCTAATTAAACATCCAGACACACAGTGATGCCGCGCACCTTGGGCACACACTTGTTATGTCACACACACAGACAGGTCCTGCTGTGTATAACAGGCTCCCCGTGCATCGCACGCCCAGCCGCCGGCTGACACATAACAATTACAGGAACAGCGCAAGGAGCTTGTTCTGCTCACACACCGACCCCTCGCTGCAGGGGGACTCTTTACTTATGGAAATCACTGAAGGATCCTGAGTGACTACAACCCTCTCAAGTACAGCCTGAGACGTGCTCACTCTGCGTGCCTAAATGTACAGACGAGCCATTATATTGTGTATTCCTGCTCTCCTATTGATTGAGATCTAAAAACACTACATTAGCACAGATATATCCTTATTGAATGAAAGGCAAATTAAATATAAATTAAATATAAACAGTAAATAATTCAACTATTTTTTTTTTAAATTCTACTTCCAATTTTTTTTAGTTATTATGAAGTCAGATTTTTCAAAAGAGCCTACTATAAATATGACACTCCAATTTTTGAGTCTCCCATCATGGACATAGAAATGTACAGTATCTTCGACCTCTTCGTTATGTTTTGCTGAGGAATGGAATATTACAGTTTTTTTTACATTGGAACATATCTTATTGGGCCCTATATACCGTGTTCCAGATCTTTCCAAATCTCACAGACCCAACCCATTGGCAGCACATTCTGGGGTCCCATCTTGATTCTTCTCTACAACTGAATAAGGCCCACGTCTTGACCCTTGTATGAGCAGGGCCCAGACCAACCTTCTCTCTTTCAGGAAAGTCCTGTAGAATGACCAGCCTCTCCGGACATGCTTCCCCTGGACAGGTCACCTGCATGGTCTCCTGAAGCGTTGGGAAAAACGTCAGCCCTGACCCCTCATTGCCAGAATTCAGCCTAATCTGGCGAACTGAGGAGACACAATGTGTGAAGTGAGTATGGATACACAGAGCTCGTCAAGTCATTCAAAGATTATCAGTAAAGTGAGTAAAAATATAGCTAGTTAGAACATATACAGCCTTATTAAATTGTGATTCGGCCAATTGAATAGGGCTCTATATAAGCACAGAGCATATTATTTACATAAGTTTTTAGTCAGTGATCTTTTATCCAAAAGCGAGGTCGTCACGAACTAAAGACTTCTGTAAAACAATATGCTCTGTGCTTATATAGAGCCCTATTCAATTGGCCGAATCACAATTTAATAAGGCTGATAATGTCAACTACAATACATTAAAAATAACTTTGTATAGTTTATTAACAAAATATTTTTTAAGTATACAAAGGGTGCTGCTCTTATAGTCTTCTGAAGAGAAATCATTAACATGATTATGCTAATTAGTGCTAATTATATTGGGTAATCAGTTAGTCCTTCACAACCGGATAATGTATGTTATAAATAAACTAGCGTCTTGCCCGTCAAAAATGACGGGCCAATACAATTTTAAGCCATGGAAATGCTGTTTGATACACAATGTAAAGCTTTTTATACTCTGAGGACCTTCGGCGCTCATTGCGAGCCACGTGCTGAGCTCCCACTGAGCGCCTTCGGTGCTTATAGCGAGCAGCTCCTCTCATTTACTTTTGTTCCTATGAGCGCCTTTGGTTCTCATGACAAAGACAGATATATATGTCAGTTTTGTTAGTATAATTATTAATTACTTATTTACTTAATAAATGAATTTACTTTACCTATTTGTAATTGATATATCCCGCAATGAATGAGCTGTACGTATTTTTATTTTCCCGCAGCATACAATGTACAGTGCGACTTTTGCTGCTGTAGTGTCATCAACGTCCCAGCTGTGCATTAGAAATATGCTGCGTGCGCGAGGGAAAATGGTTGCTTTAGTTGTGTAAATCGCCATTTAAAATTTGTAGTGTTAGTGTTGCAAAATGGCGTTGTTTGTCTATGTGCTACGCGGGTCGCAAGCATTTTCCGTGCAGCCTGTATTTCAGTACCTCATACGTCCCTGGCAAAAGTCGTACGTGGCTGGCGGTGTTTTGGGTATTTCGGGGGATTGTAGCCTCGTTTTAATTTTTTTCGTCCGCCATTTTTTTCTCGCTTAGGCGATTTCAAATGTTCTAAACTCGTTAAATTGTACTTTAATTAGCGTGCAACCTTTGTGGAACATGTCCTGGCTGTCCCCCCATGTCAGTGCTTTCTGCGCTTTGGGGTCGTTGAGCCTCATTTTCATTTTTTTCCAGTCGGAATTTTTTCTCGCTTAGCCGATTTTTAAATGTCAAAACTGTGTAAAATCAACTTTAATTCGCGTGCAACCTTACCCCCAGAGGCTCTGGCTGTTTTTTTTTTATAACTTTCATTGTTTTTGGTGGTTTTTGCTGTACGCGTTCCGGCCGTTAAGTTAGTATTTTTGTGACCTTCTATTGTTTTTTTTCGAAGTCCCGCTGGTCGTATTTTCTTTTGTGTAAGTCCATATTTCCTCTTTACAAGTTAGTGTTTTTTTTCTAAGTCCCGCAGCGTGTTTTTTTTTGTGCAAAGTTGCGCTTTTCTGGGGTTTATTTGTCCCGGGAGCTCATTGCAGCCGACGTTGGAGCCTCCACCTCCGCAAATGCAGCCCAGAACTGCGTCCCTCACTTTGCGACGGACGCAGTTCTGCAAGTTCGCAAAGCGTGATGACGATTTGCAGTTTGACAATATGGGATACATAAAAAGTAGCAGCTGATTTTCTGGAGTTGGGCGACCTAAACCCTGGCTATGGCTGACGTGTGAGAGGAGTGTCAGCTTCTTGGAATATCTGGCTCCCAAAAGATTTTGCTATTTCTTTTTTATTTTGAATTTAAATGTCCGTAAGTGTCTCGATCATTTTGACTTTACAACCTGTGCTTACAAATAGAGTATTCTGAAAAACACAGCTTGAGGACCAGAATTGGACAAACCTGCAAATAATGGACATTTCTATCTGAATGTGAGCCCGTGAGGACGCTTCTCTGTCATTACGGCCTTTAAACTTAACAGCACTTTTTAACGCAAAAATCCTTCGGCAATGCTTAAAATCTTCTGTATTCAAGGATATCAATAATATAACATTAATTTAACGGAGGCATGCTCTCATTCACTTTCACCCCAATGGCCCTAGATAAGGAGGCTCAAAGAGAGGGAGGACTCTCATACACCTCTTATTTGTGCTTAAAATACCAAAACTTTCAAGGTCATTTTAGTAACATTTCCACTCAATGTAACAACCAGTTATATTTATTTATGTTCATACTTTTCTGTGTCACTTGTTGTCTTTTTAAGAATGAATCAAACATTTTTCTTTTTTACCTGTTCACGGGCTTCACCTACTGACACGAGCACAGACTTTATAACTATTTGTGACTTTACAGCAGGTGTATCTGGCGCCGGCCCCACACTCAGCAGCTGATGTCTTGGGCAAAATATTTTATCTCCTAACAAAGATTATACAGCGAGCTGAGCAGGGACCTGCGCCTGAAATATTCAGCACATGCAGCTGTGCCCATTACATCTCTACATCATTATTAATATTATATGTTTAATACAGACATAGGGACCCTTCACACCGCAGACGTGTAACTAGATATTTATTACTCTTTTCCACCTTACAAATAAAACTGTGGATGCTCTGCAGTTCCAGGGGAAATCATGTAATTATATGGAAAACAAACAGGAAGAATAAAATAAACAAACAAACACAGATCTCAGTATCACGTGACTTGTTATACACAGACCTTGCGTTGTTACTCGATGAAGGAAAGCGTCCTCCCCAGCACACTTCTGCAAATACATAAAAAACAGCAATGAAGGGGACGTTGTTATACTGAAGGGGTTAATGTTGTATCATACAGACAAGGGTCTGAGGGGCGCGAGTCCCACAGTCAGCCCAACAAACACCACAATGGAAGGTAGCACACATCCATGACGCTGTCAGCACTCTATATACCGTATTGGTCCGAATATAAGCCGCACCTTTTTTCCAATTTTTGAGCTTGCGAGTTACGGGTGCGGCTTATATTTGCGAATGCAAAATGACTGCCGATTTGCGCAATTGCGAGTTAAGGGTGCCGTTTTCCGTGCTTTAGACTGCGGTATTGAATAGCGATTTACGGTTTTAACCTGCAAAAAAAGCTACAGTGCTAATTAGAAAGCCTGTTTCTTGCGATGGCTGATCACTTTGAGAGTCTTCTTCTCTCCAATTTTACGGGTGCGGCTCACATTTGAGTACTATATTTTTTCTATTTTTTCCCCTTGAACTTTATGTGTGCGGCTTATATTCGGACCAATACGGTATAACACCGTCCCCGGTCACATCCAGAAAATCCTTACAGAACCGCCTGGTCACGCTGACCCTCAGATCCAGATTCCCATATAACAGGCCACGTGGGGAGTGAAATAATAATAATATAAAAGCAGGCAAGTGGGGGAGCCATTATTATTATTATTATTAACATGAAGTCGAGGAGCCATTAATAATATTGGCGTGGTTAATAGTAATGATATTGAGAAACAGCAAAGTGGGGAAGCTAACATCGATTGTTGTGGTTACATTATTGCTAGTATATGATAACTAGCGACTTGCCCGTCAAAGATTACGGGGCAATAACATTTGAAGCCATGGGAATGCTGTTTGAGACATATTTGAAACAGTTTTGTACTGTGAGGACCTTCGGCGCTCATTGCAAGCCTCTCCTGTCGTGTACCTTTGGTCCTCTGAGAGAGATATATATTTCTATGTATATGTAGTTAAGTAATAATTAATGATTTATTCAATAAATTAATATACTTTAATTATTTATAATTGATATATGCAGCAAGCAATAGGCTGAAGAGCTAACAATCTGTTTGTATTTTGCGTCTGCATAGAATATACATTGTGAGTGTTGGTGCCCGGCTTATAACGTGTAATGAATGTTTGAAGTGTGCATCTAAACAGGCCGCGTGTAAAGCAGCATTGTATAGTCGTAATGTTATTAATGTGTTACGCGTCTCGTGAGCATTTTCCAGCTTTTGTAATAGTGTACCTTGTTTGGCAGTGTTTTGCGCTGTCCGGGGTCGAGTGACAAAAATTGTCTAAATAGAGTTAAATTTGCGTTCCACCTCACTCAGAGACGTCCTGGCTGTTGCCCCATGTTGTCTGATGTTTTTGTAATTTATTTGGGTGCATTTAGTGTGTTTTTCGTTCGGCCGATAATCTCGTAAATTTGTGCGTCTCTTATTTTTTTTTGCTCTAAGTCCTGAGTCTCGTATTCTAATGGCTCGCCTCGCTTTGCGAGGCTCGCATGGGCTAAGTGCTACGGTTTAATGGCTGGCCTCGCAGCAATGAGCGCCTTTGGCGCTCGTCGGCTAAGTTCTACACGTTATCAGCTCACCTCGCAAGCGATGAGTGCCTGCGGCGCTCATCTCCTAAGTCGTTTGCATTTTTTTGCATAAGGCATTTTTATCTTTTTATTGTTGCTGCTGACATTATATTAATAATAAAAAATATTATTTTAATATTAGAAAGATCTAATACTAAAATGTACTTCATGCACAGCGTTCATGCAGGATGCATCCTCATACCTATGTGCACATTAAACATAAATAGGTCCCCAGGCTGCCATTACCAGGGTCTCCAGCTTCCTCTGTTTTGGTTGCATCCTCTTCCTTATTCGCCAGGGACCCTCACAGGGGTTTAACTCCCACCTCTGGTCACTCCGACTGCACAGTGGCCCCCACACACCGACCTCTGAGATCAGCTCCTCCTCCAGCGCTGACCAATCTCTGCAGGTCGCCATGAGGCTGCGCTGCTGCATCTGTACGAGACAACCCCTTAGTATCATTATTTGTGCGTGTGAGATGGCCATAATGAGTTGGAGTCACTAAGCTTGTCATGGGCTCAAAAAGTGCTTCGCTGAGGCTGTGGTGGAAATGTTTCCCGATAAGAATAAGACACAGAAGAGGCGCCGAGCAACAGTGTTGTAAAAGTCAAACGGAGCAGAAGAAAATGTCACTACGCATGAGAGCAGATTACATTATAACTGGGATCTGCAAACTTGTACAAATAAAACAAAGCAACAAATACAACAATATTCATTTTATTTTGCTTAACACTATGACTTTGTAGTACTGAATATTTTATGGTCAGTATTATTAAAAAAAGGCACAAATAAAAGTTCAAAATGTATGTAAAATGTGTGAAACCTAATAATTTGCTTTATTTTAAGGATGCAGCTGATGTAAGGTATGGAGAAATGAAATGAAGAAAACAGATTTAAAATTAATAATTGACAATCCGACTGGCTCAAAAACCAACAGGTAGACTTGGAGAGCTGCGAGTGTGCGAGGCATACATCCAACACAACTGTCACACAACAAAAGGCAAAACGTAACATTTTAGTTAAACTGTTCTCACACTGATACAAACACACATATTGTTACCTGCTGGTGGTCCATGTGCAGACCCTTGAACACTTCCTTCCCAGTTCTCCGGCACAAATCCAGCGTTGATACAGCGTCCTGAAGAGGACACAAATACAGTCAGATCAGTAACAGGCGAAACGGACTCCTCATAACCAGCAGAGAAGGATCTGGACAACGTGTAACAGCCGGCACTGATGCCAGGCCTGGGATAATTAGGTAAGCAAACACAGGTTGCTGGAACCTGACAAGGCTAATTGCCAAGTATGTTCCACTCACAACATTTTGCTCTGGAGCTATTTCTATGATGCATTAATGTTCATTTTCTGAAGCTAACATTGTTTACTTTTCAGCCACAAAAACTATATATTTTCTGGTGTGAATTACAGCATCCCTTTATCCTGTGTTCAGTACAACTGAGTACATGGATATAATGCGCGTGTCACACGGGGTGTATACCCTAGACCAGTGACACTGCGGGTCATGCACCTCCTGCCTTGTATAGAGGGAGTGCTAGTAACCAGAGATAAAACAACAATACAGAATTAATGGGCCTCATTTGCATGGATTACATTGGTGGTACAGGAATCTAGACACTCTGGGCTACTTTAGTCTACCATCTTTTTTCTACCACTTCTGCTCTAAGGTTATTCCATGTATCAACTACTCCTTCAGTAAACAACTGTAGGAGACGATCCAGCCCTAGAAGACTCCTCTCTCCCTCCCAAGCCTGATGCTCCCTGTGATATCTATATTACTCGGCTCATTTACATTTTAATTATATCTTGGTAAGTCAGAGAGATTTCAGGCAGCTCGACACAATGTCAGCTCCTGTGTGAGCCGTCGCTACATGCCTAATGAACTTAATTAGATGATTAGCAATGTTCATTACCCTTCACATACCCGGGTGTGCAGCTGATCAGGGACAGGAGGAGGCAGGAATCTGCTGCTCAGTCTGCTCCTGCCTCCCACAGTGAGAGGGTCACTGCGCTCTCTACTAACAGATCCCAAAGTTCAGGCCATAAAAATGTATATATGTCTATATGTGTGTGTATATATGTTTATATATATATATATATATATATATATAGGAGTGTGTATGTGTGACATTTAAGTATTTGGCACTGGAGGGATGATATTATTTAGGGTTATGGGATGTATCACAATGCCATTTGTGGTCAATGCAGACTCTTTACCCCAAATGTACTAATCTTCTCAGGAGAGGGCTGCAATGTTTATTTACTATGGAAACATTTCAGAAGACAACCTCAGCAAAGCTCTTTATAGACCTTGGGAAACTTAGTGAATCTAGCCCATTAATACATGAAAGAAATGTAGGTTTTGGACTGTGGGTATGGGTCATTGGACTGTGGGTATGGGTCACTGGACTGTGGGTACCGGTCACTGGACTGTGGGTACCGGTCACTGGACTGTGGGTATCGGTCATTGGACTGTGGGTACCGGTCACTGGACTGTGGGTACCGGTCACTGGACTGTGGTATCGGTCCCTGGACTGTGGGTATCGGTCATTGGACTGTGGGTATCTGTCATTGGACTGTGGGTATCGGTCACTGGACTGTGGGTATCGGTCACTGGACTGTGGGTATCTGTCACTGGACTGTGGGTATCGGTCACTGGACTGTGGGTATCGGTCACTGGACTGTGGGTACGGGTCACTGGACTGTGGGTACGGGTCACTGGACTGTGGGTACGGGTCACTGGACTGTGGGTACGGGTCACTGGACTGTGGGTATCGGTCACTGGACTGTGGGTATGGGTCACTGGACTGTGGGTATCAGTCACTGGACTGTGGGTATGGGTCACTGGACTGTGGGTATCAGTCACTGGACTGTGGGTATCGGTCCCTGGACTGTGGGTATCGGTCCCTGGACTGTGGGTATGGGTCACTGGACTGTGGGTATCGGTCACTGGACATTTTCTGTACATCAGACTTAGAAGAAGTTAAACTCCTGTCATGTAATATTTTCTCTTTATCTAAATGAACTTGCTCTTTGCTTATGACACCTAACATTAAATCCACAGGTGGTCTTATTTCCCACATGCAGACTGGTGGATATAAGTGGTATATGTTAGTGATTTTATTCCAAAGCTCGTTCTATGCTCATCCAGGGCATGCAGGTGTTAACAAGCCACTCCTCAGTTTTTTGGGGACACCCGCCTCCTGTCAGGCAGGAGTGCGCTGCTTGTGATGTCATTACATCCACGTGTGTCCCCCCTCCCTATTTGCCCTGGGGTCTGTTTAATTATTTTTTAAAACTAATTGTGATTATTCCGGCTGATCGGCTCAGCGAGCTCTGTAATTGATATCTGCTGGTTTCTCCCACGTTGAGCCGGCTACGGGACGCCTACCGCGGCTGAAGGTTAAACGTGCCGTTATTGGTTTTCCCCTAAATATGCCAGATCATTAGATCATTAGCTCCCCCACTGAAGTGCCCGCCATCTGGAGCTGTGAATAGAGACATCAGTCAGGCAGGAATGCATGAAATTGAAGAGCCTGTCTCTCTCCTTCTCTGCATCCGCCGTGCGCTGCGCTGTGTGCGTAAGAGACAGCAGAGAGGGGACATTACTCATGCGCTGTTATTCCTCATCATGTCATCGCAAGACAGCTCCTCCGTGCGCTGACACAACGGATGCCTGGGGGCAACAAGGAGAAGGCACGTTCCTCAAACTCCAGTAAACTTATAGGAAGTCTCAGACTGGGAGAGGAACAGAAGGATTGCACAGGGAGCACTACAATATTATACAGTCTACCTTAATTAACCTAATAAAGCCCTCTGTCATAGAATTGTATGTAAGATTGCAAGCTCTTCAGGACAGGGACCTCCATGACCACTGCATTGTGTAGCATCATTACACAGGACTCATAATGTGTATGTATGATATAAGTTCACAGAAACACAAAACTGCACTGATGTGAGAGTAATAAAGTAAAACTACTGGTGACTAGCACAGATGCACACTCACAGTAACAGTAAATATAAAAAGTCTACACACCCCTGTTAAAATGTCAGGTTTCTGTGCTGTAAAAAAATGAGACAAAGATAAATCATTTCAGAACTTTTTCCACCTTTAATGTGACCTATAAACTATACAACTCAATTGAAAAACAAACAGAAATCTTTTAGGTGGAGGTAAGAAAAATAAAAATAATGTGGTTGCATAAGTCTGCACGCCCTCTTATAACTGGGGATGTAGCTGTGTTCAGAATTAAACAATCACATTCCAAATCGTGTTAAATAGGAGTCAGCATACACCTACCATCATTTAAAGTGCCTCTGATTAACCCCAAATAAAGTTCAGCTGCTCTAGTTGGTCTTTCCTGAAATGTTCTTAGTTGCATCCCACAGCAAAAGCCATGGTCCACAGAGAGCTTCCAAAGCATCAGAGGGATCTCATTGTTGAAAGGTATCAGTCAGGAGAAGGGTACAAAAGAATTTCCAAGGCATTAGATATACCATGGAACACAGTGAAGACAGTCATCATCAAGTGGAGAAAATATGGCACAACAGTGACATTACCAAGAACTGGAGCTCCCTCCAAAATTGATGAAAAGACGAGAATAAATCTGGTCTGGGAGGCTACCAAGAGGCCTACAGCAACATTAAAGGAGCTGCAGGAATATCTGGCAAGTACTGGCTGTGTGGTACATGTGACAGCAATCTCCCATATTCTTCATATGTCTGGGCTATGGGGTAGAGTGGCAAGACGAAAGCCTTTTCTTACGAAGAAAAACATCCAAGCCAGGCTACATTTTGCAAAAACACATCTGAAGTATCCCAAAAGCATGTGGGAAAAGGTGTTATGGTCTGATGAAACCAAGGTTGAACTTTTTGACCATAATTCCAAAAGATATGTTTGGCGCAAAAACAACACTGCACATCACCAAAAGAACTCCATACCCACAGTGACGCATGGTGGTGGCAGCATCATGCTTTGGGGCTGTTTTTCTTCAGCTGGAACTGGGGCCTTAGTTAAGATAGAGGGAATTATGAACAGTTCCAAATACCAGTCAATATTGGCACAAAACCTTCAGGCTTCTGCTAGAAAGCTGAACATGAAGAGGAACTTCATCTTTCAGCATGACAACGACCCAAAGCATACATCCAAATCAACAAAGGAATGGCTTCACCAGAAGAAGATTAAAGTTTTGGAATGGCCCAGCCAGAGCCCAGACCTGAATCCGATTGAAAATCTGTGGGGTGATCTGAAGAGGGCTGTGCACAGGAGATGCCCTCGCCATCTGACAGGTTTGGAGTGTTTTTGCAAAGAAGAGTGGGCAAATCTTGCCAAGTCAAAATGTGCCATGCTGATAGACTCATACCCAAAAAGACTGAGCGCTGTAATAAAATCACAAGGGGCTTCAACAAAGTATTAGTTTAAGGGTGTGCAGACTTATGCAACCATATTATTTTATTTTTATATTTTTTCTTCCCTCTACCTAAAAGATTTCAGTTTGTTTTTCAATTGAGTTGTACAGTTTATAGGCCACATTAAAGGTGGAAAAAGTTCTGAAATTATTTATCTTGGTCTCATTTTTTTACAGCACAGAAACCTGACATTTTAACAGGGGTGTGTAGACTTTTTATATCCACTGTACATCGTCAGTGATGTAGATACACACCCAAAGCAACAAAGAATCACACTGTCTGTCAGCAGGATATTGGCACACTTCTATATAGAGATGGTACATTGTGTAGTCACACTGATAGTGACACATAGTATACACTGATGGTATGTTGTATAAGTACAATCACACAGTAACAGAGATATATACTGATGTGAGTTGTATAGATGTATAAAGGACACGGAGTGTATAGAATACCCGGTGCAAAATGAGTAGTAAAGAGGTCCCCTTCTGGATCGCTACCTTGTCATGGTGAATGGGCTTGTGTACTTCATTGAAGCTGTGAGCAATATCATGTAGGGTCACCCAAAATGGGCATGTTATAGAAGAGAGGTCAGATGAATCAGAGGTCCACTGGAGAAGGAACTGGCAACGCACTGCAGTATCTTTGCAAGATAACCTTATGGATAAGCACAACCAGAGATATAAGGATAAGGCACACAAAGTTGAGCTTCTCAGGTCAGAAGGTGCCTACCACATTACCAGGGAAGAGCAGAGGGCGAGTACAAATAGCACCAGATCTAATGATCTAATGAAGCGGTTAGGACAAAGCCGAAAGGACACCCAGCTGTGGAGGTGTCTGGAGGGGAAGGAAAGTCCGATGCTACAAAGAGCAATTCAGAATAGGAACCAGGAATGTTAGAACTATGGACCAAGGCAGACTGGATGTGGTAAAACATGAGATGACAAGGCTAAACATCGATAGAGGTGGAGATGGGTAGATGAGGCAATGAACATGAGCTTAAGGGAAATCTAAAGCATAATGGCTGACAGATGTGCCTGGCGTGAGGTCCATAAAGTCGCGTGAGTTGGACACGACTGAACAAAAGTAAAGAGGGTAGTGAGAAGTACTGAGACACACGGACAGTGTATAGTACAGAGATAGGATACAATACTTATTCGTGGTGGTACCTTTGCGATACTTTCTGCTTCCTGCTCATTTCCTCCATACAACCCCCTGACAGCCGCCGTGATCCTCTGTCCTGGCCCAGCCTGCGGCTTTGTTTTACTCTTCAGGTTCTTCTTTTCTGAAGCTAGAGAGAATATGTATTTGTTATTATCCATGCGAGCACCAAGATCCTAAACAAATATTGTGTTACTCCTAACAAAGCTATCTGGCTCCTATGTGACATATAAATGTATAAATCACGTAATTATATAGTATCAGGTTGGGGTACTGTGCGGTGTCTGACAATATTGTGGCAGAGGAAGGAGAATACAGCACAGAAACGCGTGGATCACCCCATCATTACACCTCCTCTCATTTCCGGTTGTACCCCTCTACTATTTACTTTCCTGCTACAGATACAGGCAGAGTAAGGATTAACATCTTCCCTGCCAAAGTGAGTAGTATTACTACAAGGCTATATATACACATATACATATACACGCTCAGCACGTACCCATGTATTGCTGCCAGGCTTTTAAGGCAGTTTCCTCCCACAGGGGGGTAACCTCGAAAATCAACCCTTCTCCTTGTTTAATAGAGACATCCATTTTGTAGTGCTCTTCAAGGACCTGCCGTCTGTGAACCATGAGCTGCTCCCAGACAGTGTGCACGACCTGCAGGACCTGGGTGTATACTGACAGGAGGAAGCATTGTATACGTGAGTGTACACTAGGTGAGACTGAGTATATACAAGGTAAGAGTGAGAGCTTGACATTAGCATGGATGGATTTATAACTAGGCGGAAAGAAAACTCTGCCTAGGGGCGCCTCATTTGCACAACAAAGTATTTAAAGTTCACTTGGCCAATATGACCCCCCCTTCCCTAGCCAGGTGCAATCTGCATGTACAGTGTTTGGGGAGGAGGGGTCTCCAGGGCTCCACCTTCTCATATCAGGTTAGTGACTAAACACGATTGTCTCGTACCCTTATGCTTTATATTGTGAGTTGGATAAGAGAGTTTGATATATATTATAATGTTTGATTTATGGCTGGATCTCCATTCTCCATCTACCAACTGAGAGATGGTATTTTCAGAGACTTCATTACTTTTGTTAATTCCATGTACTACACTTTATTACACTATTTCCCTTAAAATCAATAAAAAAAATATGGCAGAGAAAAGATTAGGTCCTTTCCCTTTTTAAATTTGCTAGATGCTAGACGCCAATACCATAGAGTTAGGGTTAGGTACACTGTTAGTGATAGGGCGAGGGTTAGGGTAAGGGACAGGGTTAAGGTTAGGGCTAGTTTAAGGGTTAGGGAAACCTTCTAAGGTTACAAATTGTCTCAAATATTGGCATCGCTGCAAAATATTGACTGCGCCATCTAGCGGCCACTTGCCGCAACTGCTGCTGTCGCTGGTGGAGAAGATGAAATGAGATAGATCCAAAGATTATTTTAAGGAATTGATAAAGCTCTTAACAAGGAAATATTATAACGCATAGAATAAAACATGCTTGAACCAAACACATGCTACCTGTTACTCTAGCCGTCCGCATGAGGTAATTACATTGAAATAATAAACAAATAGATAATAAATTAAATTATACTAAGAATATCCTGGGAATCTCATGTCTATAGTCACACATACCCCACTCTGGGGCATCTCATGTCTCTATAGTCACACATACCCCACTCTGGGACATCTCATGTCTCTATAGTCACACATACCCCACTCTGGGACATCTCATGTCTCTATAGTCACACATACCCCACTCTGGGGCATCTCATGTCTCTATAGTCACACATACCCCACTCTGGGGCATCTCATGTCTCTATAGTCACACATACCCCACTCTGGGGCATCTCATGTCTATAGTCACACATACCCCACTCTGGGGCATCTCATGTCTCTATAGTCACAAATACCCCACCACTCTGGGGCATCTCATGTCTCTATAGTCACACATACCCCACTCTGGGGCATCTCATGTCTCTATAGTCACACATACCCCACTCTGGGGCATCTCATGTCTATAGTCACACATACCCCACTCTGGGGCATCTCATGTCTCTATAGTCACAAGTACCCCACCACTCTGGGGCATCTCATGTCTCTATAGTCACAAATACCCCACCACTCTGGGGCATCTCATGTCTCTATAGTCACACATACCCCACTCTGGGGCATCTCATGTCTCTATAGTCACACATACCCCACTCTGGGGCATCTCATGTCTCTATAGTCACACATACCCCACTCTGAGGCATCTCATGTCTCTATAGTCACAAATACCCCACCACTCTGGGACATTTCATGTCTCTATAGACACACATACCCCACTCTGGGGCATCTCATGTCTATAGTCACACATACCCCACTCTGGGGCATCTCATGTCTATAGTCACACATACCCCACTCTGGGGCATCTCATGTCTCTATAGTCACAAATACCCCACCACTCTGGGGCATCTCATGTCTCTATAGTCACAAATACCCCACTCTGGGCCATCTCATGTCTCTATAGTCACAAATACCCCACCACTCTGGGGCATCTCATGTCTCTATAGTCACACATACCACACCACTCTGGGGCATCTCATGTCTCTATAGTCACACATACACCACTCTGGGGCATATCATGTCTATAGTCACACATACCCCACTCTGAGGCATCTCATGTCTCTATAGTCACAAATACCCCACCACTCTGGGACATCTCATGTCTCTATAGTCACACATACCCCACTCTGGGGCATCTCATGTCTATAGTCACACATACCCCACTCTGGGGCATCTCAGGTCTCTATAGTCACACATACCCCACTCTGGGGCATCTCATGTCTCTATAGTCACACATACCCCACTCTGGAGCATCTCATGTCTCTATAGTCACACATACCCCACTCTGGGGCATCTCATGTCTCTATGGTCACACGTACCCCACTCTGGGGCATCTCATGTCTCTATAGTCATACATACCCCACTCTGGGGCATACTCTGGATTTGCCAAATTCGTAATCACACATACCCTCTTGTATTCCTGGGCCCTCTGTTACTGGTTCTTCATCCTCTTCATTCTTGGCGAGGAAGATTAACTGCCAGGAGCTTCTCAGAGCCTTTGCATCCACACCAAACCCTTCAGGGTAACTGAGATAGGTATATAAGAGGTAGAATGGTCAACGATATACTATGTAATGCTTCTTTTATCCCACACATGTGTTACAATACAGTACTAGATGGGACATACATGTCATATGGTTTGTCATCCGGCAATATGAAACACAGATGCACAAGGCCATGCACAATATCTTTTTCTCTTTGTCCTGAAGTAATTTCAAATATTTAATTATAAATATAATTATTTCTTTGTCACTGACATTATTCATAACCGAAAGTTCATTTTTGACACAATGTTTCATACTCGTTCAGAATTAAATAATATGAGGTGATCTTCAACCCATATTATGGAGTCACTAGTGACCCCTGCCCATTCCTGTGGTCTGCTGACCATTTCTTTCTTTTTTACATTCATTTTGCAAGATGACAATTACCTTCCAGAGTAGATCTGAAACAAGCAGTGCATGAAGCAGGCGGCAAAGCTTAGGCTGGAGTTATAGGTTGTGAAGATGACGTCCCAGTGTGAGAGAAGCAGCCCAAATACCCTCAACAGGCGGAGAATCCCTGAAACGGTCTGTCGGGACCTGGACAAGCAGTGCAGGATGCTGCGATTCAAACAACTGTACAACGTGCTAAATAGACCGTCCCTGGTACATGGAGCTGTGATGTGAGTCACCTGAAAGAGAGAAGATAAGGGTACAAACGAGGAGGGGCAGAAAAAGGAAGGGGGATACAGAAATGGAGACCGAGGGTTAGCTCTGTGACTTAAAGGACAAAGACTAAACAAAGTGAAACTCTAGTTCCATCATTAAAATGGAAGCTAGGTTTGTGAGAAGATCCCTTATGGTTCAGTCCAGTTAATAATATCTAAGGCCAGTGACAAAAATCTATTTCTTTTCAGAAAGAAAATTGAAAAATTAAATGCCTATTTCTTTCAAAAGTTGTGCAAGAGAATAATGCACTTTTATGTATATGTCACATTTATATGTACACGTAGCACTTATATGTATATGTCGCACTTATATGTATATGTCGCACTTATATGTATATGTCGCATTTATATGTATATGTCGCACTTATATGTATATGTCGCATTTATATGTATATGTCGCACTTATATGTATATGTCGCATTTATATGTATATGTCGCACTTTTATGTATATGTCGCATTTATATGTACACGTAGCATGCAAGGAAACCCACTTCTAGGCCGAACAAGCGCTACGTGTTTCCTTTTTGGAGCTCATGCTTGTGGGCTCATGAGTGCTATCTATGTTTAGGTCTCATTTGTAAGTTCACACCAAGAATCATTCAATTGCAATAGAAACATTATTTCAGGGTGGAGAAAATATTTAACACTTAGCAGCCAGAAAGGTTTTATAGGACCAAGACAGGCCTTTTCTTGGAAGAAGCCCTTTACAGAATTACACTATACTTTGAAAAATATTTAGGAGCCAGAAGTACAACTTTTAGGAGTCCTGAATTCGGGGGCTACATCCTATTATAGACAAGTAGATGTACATATGAGGGTATAAATGATTGCCAAGAAAGGAAGTACACAGAGGATAAAAAGCCATCAAAAGAGAGGAATTCAAGGGCATGGAATGTAAATAAGGTAAAGAAAAAATGGAAAACAGGGCAAAAAATAAGAGTAAAAGTTCTGCATATAGTAGAATTCAACACAGGTAATAACAAACATTAGAATTTTAATCTTACTTAAAGGGGACCTCCCAAAAGCAAGTTTTTTTTTTGTTGTTGTTCTTAAAGAGCAGGAAAAAAATGGTTATGTGTGCGATCCTGGGAAATTTCATGTTGTTGTATTTATATGCAAATGAGCAGCTCACAAATATTAACTGGCTGTTTTGATGTACTCGTCTGCTTATCTGTCTCTGTAGTGGCCACAGATAGACTCTCTAATGTTATCTGGCAGTTAGACCCCTCTCCCACCCTTACCTGAGCTGCACATTAGCATACTGAGACACTCATTAGCATACCGAGCCGCACATTAGCATACCGAGCCGCACATTAGCATACAGGAGCATCAAAATCAATTCTAAATATTTCAGAAATTATTTACTGTAGAGAAAAATGCTCTTTAAAATTTAATCAACTTCCTGTTGGAGTGACAGAATCCCTTTTAAAAATTGCAATTTCCTACAGCAGACTAACACTGACGTTTGCAATTATTACATGTCAATCAGCCCTTCTGATCCACCCACAATGCAAAGACTGAGCATGCTCACATCCTAAGAGGTAGGCTGATTGACATGTAAAAATGCAATATAAGTTTACTGTATTTTTTTTAAATAACATTGAACTTGTAAAATACTTATGAACTAGAGTTTAAACTATACAATATTTGGAACCTAAACCTAAATATAGAGGCTGAATGTAAATGGGTTTTGTTAGGATTTACTGCTGTGATTTGCTTGATGAAGAAGAGCAGGACCTCGCAGGGGTCAGCCAGGAACACCCCACACTGCAGCTTATCTAGTAGTTTCTGGCTGAAGTAGGTCAGGTTTGTGATGGTCGTTGTCTCCAAAATCTCTTTTTCTCCAGCAGGCTCCGAGGTCTCTGAATAAGAACCAAGTGAAAAACACAAAGAAATATAAATGTGCATCAGGACTAAGCACAACTATCTTCACACAAAAGGACAAGTTACGAGGGCTTGTCCCATGAGATGTTTTTCAGCAGCACTTTGGCCCCTTACAGTCCATATAGATAATGGTTATAGTGACACAGCAGAAGGTCCACATATGGTATAATTTAAAGCTATAGGTAATAACAAGTAATTTATATGTTGAGTGTTATTAACAACATTTTCCTATAGTTATCTTTCATTGAAGTTTGCAATTTTTACATGCCAATCCACCTTTCTGATCTCTTGCTAATGGATTGTTTATTGCCAATAATTGACAATTACCTCCTGGTGCTCTGAACCTATTGCATTCAGTGTAATTCATGTGGCAAAAAATGTGCATGCCAAGACCTCAAAGCATAATTAACCAAATCAGCTTATCAAGAGATAGACTGACAGGTAAAAATGTAACTTCAATGAAATGCAATATAATAATAATAATGGTAATAATAATAATAATAATAATAATAATAATGGTAATAATGCATGTTTCTCTATAGTTTTACATTACACCATATTTGGAGCCTCCCTGTGACACTTTAGTTCTTCCTCATGAACATATAATAATCTAGATGGAAGAGAAATGTGCATTTTCTTGTGGGTACAAGCTAAATGTGATGGGGTATGTTCTGTTTTTGCTTACCCTGCTGCTCAGGCTCCTCCCCCTTGTGACTGATCACCTGGAACATCTTCATGGTGCACTGAAGGATCTCTGTCTGGAATCGATTCCTTTGCTCAATGCTGCCTTCTGCTGGACACATCTGGAAGGACAAGGACATCCAGTACACATGTGTGACACACTAATGTGTCATATGTCAGGGCCACTGTAATGCTCCAGCTTTCATTACTCTAATTAGTAACAATCAGTATAAACAACTTTTCAATTAATACATTTGAAAAAAGTTGATATTTCAAGAGAAAACTGATACAAATTATTTAGTGAGAAAAAACACCGAAAATAACGCATTGCACCCGCCCCCCTATTATTTTGTCTTGACCTCCAAGCATTGCACCCGCCCCCCCTATTATTTTGTCTTGACCTCCACTCATCTTTCTCAGTCTGTGGCACAGCCTGCTGCCGACTTCCCCGCAGCTGCCTATTTACTGCACAGCTTTACTGGCACAACCTAGTAAAAGGTGCTTCACTTTCTGATAGAGGCGGGGGGAGTTCTAGACTAAACATCAGGGCTAAACAGTGGTTTTCAGAGTAAGTTGTCTCACAAAAAATTAACTCTTCTAAGAACATTAAACTAAGAAAGTTGTTTATACTGATTTCTACTTTCAAAGCTTGACCATTACAGTGGCCATTAGAATAAGAGAGTCCTGATAAACATTTTAAAGTGGGACTATTGAGCATCAGAAGTAGTATGGTTTAAAGTAGAGTAGTGCTTAGCAGATACGGGCCCATGCGATGAGGTTATGTGAGGACGTATCCCACCTCCAGCAGATGATCCAAGGGGTGCTCCTGTTTGACTGCAGGGATGTGGGTCAGGCTCTGTCTGATGATGAGGTGCAGCAGCTCCTGGGCGGGTGGATCCTCCGCCCCTGGCAGTGTCTTAGAAGATTCCTATAGTGGAAACACATTAGCATAAATGGACATTCTGCAGCGTAAGAAGGTTGAGCACCTTAGAAATCCCCCAGGCTCCACACAACGGGGCAAATTATTAGGGAAATATGGAGCATTTATATATTAGAAAGGAATTTCATAAAAATAAATTACACTAATTTACAAAAATGAACACTAAAGTTGCACAACCAAACTGGTCAACTGAAAAACTTGGAAGGTAAGAAAAGATTCATTTAGAGATAGTTATGTGTGTTTTCTTATCTAGCTTTACATAAAAAAGAAAGGGGATAATAGCACAAGTTTGTAGTGGTGCAGAGATTCCCAAGGCTTCCTGTGCATTTCCAAATGCAATCCCTCTGTCTCACTGTAATATTTCTACATTATTTAGCACTTTTTGTGCAAAAAAAATGTTTTAATGTTTAAAGCTTGATTTTTTTAATACATAGAAGACAATCAGTGCCCTTTAAGTTTGTTTTGTGTCTTTTAATAGGTTTTATGAATTTATGTTTTTCCATATTTGTGATGTAAACAAAGATGTTTGGTAAATAAAAGTGGTGTTATTGTGCAGTATAAATATATATTATCAGGATGGATAGAGTGACCACACTCACATAACTGACAGTCCCATCACTCACCTGTGTGTCAGGATCTGCTGCTACACTCACATAACTGACAGTCCCATCACTCCACTTTGTGTCAGGATCTGCTGCAACACTCACATAACTAACAGTCCCATCACTCCACTTTGTGTCAGGATCTGCTGCTACACTCACATAACTGACACATTCACATCACTCCACTTTGTGTCAGGATCTGCTGCTACACTCACATAACTGACAGTCACATCACTCCACTTTGTGTCAGGATCTGCTGCAACACTCACATAACTAACAGTCCCATCACTCCACTTTGTGTCAGGATCTGCTGCTACACTCACATAACTGATAGTCCCATCACTCCACTTTGTGTCAGGATCTGCTGCAACACTCACATAACTGACAGTCCCATCACTCCACTTTGTCAGTTATGTGAGTGTAGCAGCAGATCCTGACACAAAGTGGAGTGATGTGACTGTCAGTTATGTGAGTGTAGCAGCAGATCCTGACACAGTCACATCACTCCACTTTGTGTCAGGATCTGCTGCTACACTCACATAACTGACAGTCACATCACTCCACTTTGTGTCAGGATCTGCTGCTACACTCACATAACTGACAGTCACATCACTCCACTTTGTGTCAGGATCTGCTGCTATACTCACATAACTGACAGTCACATCACTCCACTTTGTGTCAGGATCTGCTGCAACACTCACATAACTAACAGTCCCATCACTCCACTGTGTCAGGATCTGCTGCTACACTCACATAACTGACAGTCATATAACTCACCTGTGTGTCAGGATCTGCTGCTACACTCACATAACTGACAGTCACATCACTCCACTTTGTGTCAGGATCTGCTGCTACACTCACATAACTGACAGTCACATCACTCCACTTTGTGTCAGGATCTGCTGCTACACTCACATAACTGACAGTCACATCACTCCACTTTGTGTCAGGATCTGCTGCTACACTCACATAACTGACAGTCACATCACTCCACTTTGTGTCAGGATCTGCTGCTACACTCACATAACTGACAGTCACATCACTCCACTTTGTGTCAGGATCTGCTGCTACACTCACATAACTGACAGTCACATCACTCCACTTTGTGTCAGGATCTGCTGCTACACTCACATAACTGACAGTCACATCACTCCACTTTGTGTCAGGATCTGCTGCTACACTCACATAACTGACAGTCACATCACTCCACTTTGTGTCAGGATCTGCTGCTACACTCACATAACTGACAGTCACATCACTCCACTTTGTGTCAGGATCTGCTGCTATACTCACATAACTGACAGTCACATCACTCCACTTTGTGTCAGGATCTGCTGCAACACTCACATAACTAACAGTCCCATCACTCCACTGTGTCAGGATCTGCTGCTACACTCACATAACTGACAGTCATATAACTCACCTGTGTGTCAGGATCTGCTGCTACACTCACATAACTGACAGTCACATCACTCCACTTTGTGTCAGGATCTGCTGCTACACTCACATAACTGACACATTCACATCACTCCACTTTGTGTCAGGATCTGCTGCTACACTCACATAACTGACAGTCACATCACTCACCTGTGTGTCAGGATCTGCTGCTACACTCACATAACTGACAGTCACATCACTCCACTTTGTGTCAGGATCTGCTGCTATACTCACATAACTGACAGTCACATCACTCCACTTTGTGTCAGGATCTGCTGCAACACTCACATAACTAACAGTCCCATTACTCCACTGTGTCAGGATCTGCTGCTACACTCACATAACTGACAGTCCCATCACTCCACTTTGGCTGAATCACTTGGATAATATTTCAAGGAAGTTTTGTTGAATGAATAATAAATATGAAAGTTTAAAGCAGAGTCTCTGGGACTCACCTGGACCACAGGTCTGAAGAGGAGACTGGCCAACGTGTGGATGAAGCCTGCAGTGGTCCAGAGGGGGTCCTGGGGGTAACTATGATATACCAGGCACATGAACTGCATCACACTGCTCGAGAGGCTCAGGATCCCCGACTTCTCTGTATATTCTTTATCCTGAGGATTAAAGGGCTTTCATATCTTAATACTCCTAAACTGTCTCATTATAGGATGTTTTGTATAAATAAAGAAATTCACACTATGAATAAAATGAATCAAATGAAGGGACAAGAATAACAAGAAAATATAAAGTGAATGTAAAACATAGACTATCAGGAACAGTCTGCTGGACATTACTGTATACAGTTGTCTTATATTTAGTGGGCATTGTGTAATTCATGTACTTTATAACCTTTATGCTGCTTCATTTCATTCTCCCCCCCCCCCCCAGTCCTAATCCTCAGTGTTGTGTCCACTGCATTCCCTGTTTAACCCGTCTCTCCAGGGGTCGCTCACCTGATCGACTGCTGCCTTGACCATGGCCAGCAGTAAAAGAGCTGCCTCAGAGCAGAGACCGTCCTGCAGGATACGCTCAGAGATGTGGTGCTGAAACAAGTCCTGGAGCGCAGTGTCCAGTGACCCCTGAAGTGAGACAGAGAACATTGAGTGGACAGGAGGTGGAAGCCTCATCTACTGTGAGACAGACAACGGCGAGTGGACAGGAGGTGGAAGCCTCATCTACTGTGAGACAGACAACAGCGAGTGGACAGGAGGTGGAAGCCTCATCTACTGTGAGACAGACAACAGCGAGTGGACAGGAGGTGGAAGCCTCATCTACTGTGAGACAGACAACAGCGAGTGGACAGGAGGTGGAAGCCTCATCTACTGTGAGACAGACAACGGCGAGTGGACAGGAGGTGGAAGCCTCATCTACTGTAAGACAGACAACGGCGAGTGGACAGGAGGTGGAAGCCTCATCTACTGTGAGACAGACAACAGCGAGTGGACAGGAGGTGGAAGCCTCATCTACTGTGAGACAGACAACAGCGAGTGGACAGGAGGTGGAAGCCTCATCTACTGTGAGACAGACAACGGCGAGTGGACAGGAGGTGGAAGCCTCATCTACTGTGAGACAGACAACGGCGAGTGGACAGGAGGTGGAAGCCTCATCTACTGTGAGACAGACAACGGCGAGGGGACAGGAGGTGGAAGCCTCATCTACTAAGAGACAGACAACGGCGAGTGGACAGGAGGTGGAAGCCTCATCTACGGTGAGACAGACAACAGAGAGTGGACATGAGGTGGAAGCCTCATCTACGGTGAGACAGACAACAGAGAGTGGACAGGAGGTGGAAGCCTCATCTACGGTGAGACAGACAACAGAGAGTGGACAGGAGGTGGAAGCCTCATCTACTAAGAGACAGACAACGGCGAGTGGACAGGAGGTGGAAGCCTCATCTACTAAGAGACAGACAACGGCGAGTGGACAGGAGGCAAAGCCTCATCTACTAAGAGACAGACAACGGCGAGTGGACAGGAGGTGGAAGCCTCATCTACTAAGAGACAGA
This sequence comes from Discoglossus pictus, assembly GCA_027410445.1. Taxonomy (NCBI): domain Eukaryota; kingdom Metazoa; phylum Chordata; class Amphibia; order Anura; family Alytidae; genus Discoglossus; species Discoglossus pictus. The sequence goes on from CM050171.1 coordinate 2,334,399, forward strand.
CAACGGCGAGTGGACAGGAGGCAAAGCCTCATCTACTGTGAGACAGACAACAGCGAGTGGACAGGAGGTGGAAGCCTCATCTACTGTGAGACAGACAACGGCGAGTGGACAGGAGGTGGAAGCCTCATCTACTAAGAGACAGACAACGGTGAGTGGACAGGAGGTGGAAGCCTCATCTACTGTGAGACAGACAACGGCGAGTGGACAGGAGGCAAAGCCTCATCTACTAAGAGACAGACAACGGCGAGTGGACAGGAGGTGGAAGCCTCATCTACTAAGAGACAGACAACGGCGAGTGGACAGGAGGCAAAGCCTCATCTACTAAGAGACAGACAACGGTGAGTGGACAGGAGGTGGAAGCCTCATCTACTGTGAGACAGACAACGGCGAGTGGACAGGAGGCAAAGCCTCATCTACTAAGAGACAGACAACGGCGAGTGGACAGGAGGTGGAAGCCTCATCTACTAAGAGACAGACAACGGCGAGTGGACAGGAGGTTGAAGCCTCATCTACTGTGAGACAGACAACGGCGAGTGGACAGGAGGTGGAAGCCTCATCTACTGTGAGACAGACAACAGTGAGTGGACAGGAGGTGGAAGCCTCATCTACTGTGAGACAGACAACAGTGAGTGGACAGGAGGTGGAAGCCTCATCTACTGTAAGACAGACAACAGTGAGTGGACAGGAGGTGGAAGCCTCATCTACTGTGAGACAGACAACGGCGAGTGGACAGGAGGCAAAGCCTCATCTACTGTGAGACAGACAACAGCGAGTGGACAGGAGGTGGAAGCCTCATCTACTAAGAGACAGACAACGGTGAGTGGACAGGAGGTGGAAGCCTCATCTACTAAGAGACAGACAACGGTGAGTGGACAGGAGGTGGAAGCCTCATCTACTGTGAGACAGACAACGGCGAGTGGACAGGAGGCAAAGCCTCATCTACTAAGAGACAGACAACGGCGAGTGGACAGGAGGTGGAAGCCTCATCTACTAAGAGACAGACAACGGCGAGTGGACAGGAGGTGGAAGCCTCATCTACTGTGAGACAGACAACGGCGAGTGGACAGGAGGTGGAAGCCTCATCTACTGTGAGACAGACAACAGTGAGTGGACAGGAGGTGGAAGCCTCATCTACTGTAAGACAGACAACAGTGAGTGGACAGGAGGTGGAAGCCTCATCTACTGTGAGACAGACAACGGCGAGTGGACAGGAGGCAAAGCCTCATCTACTAAGAGACAGACAACGGCGAGGGGACAGGAGGTGGAAGCCTCATCTACTAAGAGACAGACAACAGTGAGTGGACAGGAGGTGGAAGCCTCATCTACTGTGAGACAGACAACAGTGAGTGGACAGGAGGTGGAAGCCTCATCTACTGTAAGACAGACAACAGTGAGTGGACAGGAGGTGGAAGCCTCATCTACTGTGAGACAGACAACGGCGAGTGGACAGGAGGCAAAGCCTCATCTACTGTGAGACAGACAACGGTGAGTGGACAGGAGGTGGAAGCCTCATCTACTAAGAGACAGACAGGAGGTTTCATCTATAATGAAACATATAGAGACACTGATAGGTTGGATTTAATCATTGTGTTAATATCTATTGATTTGTTCTGCTTATAAACTAGAACTGAAAATAACAGGCGCCTAATCACATGTGGAGCTTGTCTGACAGCCTGTGATAGTCACCTCTAACGTCGCCTGTCCTTGCAGGGTTCGCAGTAACATGGAGGACAGAAGAAGGTGGATTTCAGGCCGGTCAGCGTGATGGCAGATGGTCTCCTGGAGAGCAGTGATTCCAGACACCAGTGGGAAGCTGCAGGTGGGTAACAAGGGGCAACTTCTTAGGTTATCTGTGAGGGGAGATATATTGGTACAAATAGATTACAATTGGTAGTAGACAGATCAGGGAACTGTCTCTTTAAAAAGAACTTGTGCGATTATGGATAATTAGGAGAGAGCGATAATAAGCGAGGCAGAGGGGAGAACATGTGATCACATAAAGTCACATAAAGTCCTATATTTCATGCAGGTTTTATGATGATAAAGGATTTTTTTTCAATCACATACAACAGTAACATTATTATTGTTGCCCTTATTTGTAGATCTATAATACATTTAGGATATTATGCAAATGCTATGATAATGTATTAAATTTTTGCTTTATAAAAAAAGTTTGCCTATTAATTAATTATTCAAAACACAATATACAAAATCTGGGGCCAGAGAGGTCCTATAGCACAGGAGCAGAACACAGCCTTTGTCACTAACCCATTAGTAAGTTCAGGTCACTTGTGCAGTTTTCCACACAGCCTCCAGCTTTCGCCTCCTGCTTGAAGCGAGCCAGTAGGAGTGGACTCTGGAGAAGGTGTCCCACCAACCTCAGGCCTAGCACAGTGCTGGAGGGATGGACACCAGGCTGGACAAACAGCAGAAACCAGTCAGGTCCGAGAGTGACCAGAACCTCCTCCTGCTGCCTGGGAGGCAAATGCAAGAACATCAGGGACCCGATGGTGAGGTGGGCTCAGTACTACCTGCATAATGTAACTTGTGAAGTGGCACATCAATAATAGCAATGTAACCGGCACCGTGTAATATTACAAAGGATCTGTATATAAACACCTGTGACACACCATATCATCTCCACTGCTGCAAACAGACCTGAGTCATACAATCCTTGGGCCTGACACCCCCCTGATGGGACTCATTAGGCTAATTGCTTCTGGTGGCTCGGTCTATTTAATTTCACATAGCTTTGCAAACAGAAATCTGAGGTTAATTAGCAATTATTGGCAATGATTGCCCCATTAGAAAAAGATATCAGTTCATGCTTAGTTTGTGGGTCAGAAAGGCTAACAGGTAAAAAAGAAAATCCAGTGGAAGTTTACTGTAAAAACATGCACTTTTTATAGCAATCACTTGATAATGTTCTTGTAATTATCAATAGATTTAAAATTATACTATATGTGCAGACACTCACATGCACACACACAGACATCTGGACACTAACACTCACTGACCACACACACAGACATCTGGACACTAACACTCACTGACCATACACACAGACATCTGGACACTAACACTCACTGACCACACACACAGACATCTGGACACTAACACTCACTGACCACACACAGACATCTGGACACTAAAACTCACTGACCACACACACAGACATCTGGACACTAACACTCACTGACCACACACAGACATCTGGACACTAACACTCACTGACCACACACACAGACATCTGGACACTAACACTCACTGACCACACACACAGACATCTGGACACTAACACTCACTGACCACACACAGACATCTGGACACTAACACTCACATGCACACACACAGACATCTGGACACTAACACTCACTGACCACACACACACATCTGGACACTAACACTCACTGACCACACACACAGACATCTGGACACTAACACTCACTGACCACACACACAGACATCTGGACACTAACACTCACATGCACACACACAGACATCTGGACACTAACACTCACTGACCACACACACAGACATCTGGACACTAACACTCACATGCACACACACAGACATCTGGACACTAACACTCACATGCACACACACACAGACATCTGGACACTAAAACTCACATGCACACACACACAGACATCTGGACACTAAAACTCACATGCACACACACAGACATCTGGACACTAACACTCACTGACCACACACAGACATCTGGACACTAACACTCACTGACCACACACAGACATCTGGACACTAACACTCACTGACCACACACACAGACATCTGGACACTAACACTCACTGACCACACACAGACATCTGGACACTAACACTCACTGACCACACACACAGACATCTGGACACTAACACTCACTGACCACACACACAGACATCTGGACACTAACACTCACTGACCACACACAGACATCTGGACACTAACACTCACATGCACACACACAGACATCTGGACACTAACACTCACTGACCACACACACACATCTGGACACTAACACTCACTGACCACACACACAGACATCTGGACACTATCACTCACTGACCACACACACAGACATCTGGACACTAACACTCACTGACCACACACACAGACATCTGGACACTAACACTCACTGACCACACACACAGACATCTGGACACTAACACTCACATGCACACACACACATCTGGACACTAACACTCACTGACCACACACACAGACATCTGGACACTAACACTCACTGACCACACACACAGACATCTGGACACTAACACTCACTGACCACACACAGACATCTGGACACTAACACTCACATGCACACACACAGACATCTGGACACTAACACTCACTGACCACACACACAGACATCTGGACACTAACACTCACATGCACACACACAGACATCTGGACACTAACACTCACATGCACACACACACAGACATCTGGACACTAACACTCACATGCACACACACAGACATCTGGACACTAACACTCACTGACCACACACAGACATCTGGACACTAACACTCACTGACCACACACACAGACATCTGGACACTAACACTCACTGACCACACACAGACATCTGGACACTAACACTCACTGACCACACACACACATCTGGACACTAACACTCACTGACCACACACACAGACATCTGGACACTAACACTCACTGACCACACACAGACATCTGGACACTAACACTCACTGACCACACACACAGACATCTGGACACTAACACTCACATGCACACACACAGACATCTGGACACTAACACTCACTGACCACACACACAGACATCTGGACACTAACACTCACTGACCACACACAGACATCTGGACACTAACACTCACTGACCACACACACACATCTGGACACTAACACTCACTGACCACACACAGACATCTGGACACTAACACTCACTGACCACACACAGACATCTGGACACTAACACTCACTGACCACACACAGACATCTGGACACTAACACTCACTGACCACACACACAGACATCTGGACACTAACACTCACTGACCACACACACAGACATCTGGACACTAACACTCACATGCACACACACAGACATCTGGACACTAACACTCACTGACCACACACACAGACATCTGGACACTAACACTCACATGCACACACACAGACATCTGGACACTAACACTCACATGCACACACACAGACATCTGGACACTAACACTCACTGACCACACACACAGACATCTGGACACTAACACTCACTGACCACACACAGACATCTGGACACTAACACTCACTGACCACACACACACATCTGGACACTAACACTCACTGACCACACACAGACATCTGGACACTAACACTCACTGACCACACACAGACATCTGGACACTAACACTCACTGACCACACACAGACATCTGGACACTAACACTCACTGACCACACACACAGACATCTGGACACTAACACTCACTGACCACACACACACAGACATCTGGACACTAACACTCACTGACCACACACAGACATCTGGACACTAACACTCACTGACCACACACAGACATCTGGACACTAACACTCACTGACCACACACAGACATCTGGACACTAACACTCACATGCACACACACAGACATCTGGACACTAACACTCACTGACCACACACACAGACATCTGGACACTAACACTCACTGACCACACACACAGACATCTGGACACTAACACTCACTGACCACACACAGACATCTGGACACTAACACTCACATGCACACACACAGACATCTGGACACTAACACTCACTGACCACACACACAGACATCTGGACACTAACACTCACATGCACACACACAGACATCTGGACACTAACACTCACTGACCACACACACAGACATCTGGACACTAACACTCACATGCTGAGCACACACACAGACATCTGGACACTAACACTCACTGACCACACACACAGACATCTGGACACTAACACTCACTGACCACACACAAAGACATCTGGACACTAACACTCACTGACCACACACAGACATCTGGACACTAACACTCACTGACCACACACAGACATCTGGACACTAACACTCACTGACCACACACACACAGACATCTGGACACTAACACTCACTGACCACACACAGACATCTGGACACTAACACTCACTGACCACACACACAGACATCTGGACACTAACACTCACTGACCACACACACAGACATCTGGACACTAACACTCACATGCTGTGCACACACACAGACATCTGGACACTAACACTCACATGCTGAGCAAACACACAGACATCTGGACACTAACACTCACTGACCACACACACAGACATCTGGACACTAACACTCACTGACCACACACAGACATCTGGACACTAACACTCACTGACCACACACAGACATCTGGACACTAACACTCACTGACCACACACACACAGACATCTGGACACTAACACTCACTGACCACACACACAGACATCTGGACACTAACACTCACTGACCACACACACAGACATCTGAACACTAACACTCACTGACCACACACACAGACATCTGGACACTAACACTCACATGCACACACACAGACATCTGGACACTAACACTCACATGCACACACACAGACATCTGGACACTAACACTCACTGACCACACACAGACATCTGGACACTAACACTCACTGACCACACACAGACATCTGGACACTAACACTCACTGACCACACACACAGACATCTGGACACTAACACTCACTGACCACACACACAGACATCTGGACACTAACACTCACTGACCACACACAGACATCTGGACACTAACACTCACTGACCACACACAGACATCTGGACACTAACACTCACTTACCACACACACACAGACATCTGGACACTAACACTCACTGACCACACACACAGACATCTGGACACTAACACTCACATGCTGTGCACACACACACAGACATCTGGACACTAACACTCACTGACCACACACAGACATCTGGACACTAACACTCACTGACCACACACACAGACATCTGGACACTAACACTCACTGACCACACACACACAGACATCTGGACACTAACACTCACTGACCACACACAGACATCTGGACACTAACACTCACATGCTGTGCACACACACAGACATCTGGACACTAACACTCACATGCTGTGCACACACAGACATCTGGACACTAACACTCACTGACCACACACACACAGACATTTGGACACTAACACTCACTGACCACACACACAGACATCTGGACACTAACACTCACTGACCACACACACAGACATCTGGACACTAACACTCACATGCTGTGCACACACACACAGACATCTGGACACTAACACTCACATGCTGTGCACACACACAGACATCTGGACACTAACACTCACATGCTGTGCACACACACAGACATCTGGACACTAACACTCACTGACCACACACACAGACATCTGGACACTAACACTCACTGACCACACACACAGACATCTGGACACTAACACTCACATGCTGTGCACACACACACATACATCTGGACACTAACACTCACATGCTGTGCACACACACAGACATCTGGACACTAACACTCACATGCTGTGCACACACACAGACATCTGGACACTAACACTCAGATGCTGTGCACACACACAGACATCTGGACACTAACACTCACTGACCACACACACAGACATCTGGACACTAACACTCACTGACCACACACACAGACATCTGGACACTAACACTCACTGACCACACACACACAGACATCTGGACACTAACACTCACATGCACACACACAGACATCTGGACACTAACACTCACATGCTGAGCACACACACAGACATCTGGACACTAACACTCACTGACCACACACACAGACATCTGGACACTAACACTCACATGCTGTGCACACACACAGACATCTGGACACTAACACTCACTGACCACACACACAGACATCTGGACACTAACACTCACTGACCACACACACGCAGTGCCCTACACCATATGCACATATGTATATTCTCAATGTTCACACACACGCATATTGTGCATGTTAGAACACGCTTTGCGCCCTGCACTATATGCAGTGGTGTGTACATACTGTACATTTTCGGTGTTCACACACACAAACACACATTGTATGCTAGAAAAACATAAACACACATATACACACACACACAAAACGCGTGTATATTTGGTAGCACATTGTGCTCACACTCTCCACCCAGTACGTTATCAGTCATTGTGCATAATGCGCACACACTCACTGTTCGGACAAGCTCGCCGTGGGGGGGCACATAATGCTGATCAGCACGCCCAGCAGCTGATTACGAAGCCAGATCATCCGTCCAGAGGCCAAGTCACTATCTGCAGACACCAGGGAGATTGGACACAAAATAGACACGTGAATAAGACACGGAGCCACGTATAATGTGGATTCTCTGAAATACAATGTAACCTTGATCTCACAGAGTAATTAGACTGTAAGTTCTTGGGGTCAAGGACTGTAATTATATCACACATTAGCTGTACAACTTTGTAACCACAACAGAGTAATTAAGTTGAGCAGAATGATACCCAGATTACATTGTTAAACATGTTTGTGTCACCAGGCGGCCCTACAAACTGGGTCTAATATTTACAATAAAAGTGCACCTCTGACAATAATAAAGTTGAGGGTAGGATTAGAGGTCCAACCGCTCTGGTCCTCGAGGGGATGGAATTACTGCAGAGGTCAGATCTGTTACTGTAGGACCGGAAGGACAATGACCTAGATCTGGACACTGACCCATCACTAAGAGCAGGTTATTCATTCAGGCAGAGCAGCCATGCCTATGTTATACCATTATTATGTACCCAATATATACCAACTGGGCATGCTCTTATGGCTGATCAGTCCCCACCGTGAGAGATAAAGTGGTTTGGGAGTGATTGGGACTTTTTTTTATAATTTATGATTATCATTATATACTTCCAAGCCCGGGTTTGTAACACTTTTAATAGTAATTATATTTATTTCTATTTGCACTTCTCAGCTCTGCAATATCTAGGACTTGTGCTGAGCCAATTTACATTGTGGAACAGACAAGTACAAGAGCATCATCGCTGAGCTTATCTAGCAGGTAGTGATCATTTGTATTGTTTCAATCATTTTTATTATAACACGTTTATATATTAACATACAATTCCTTGTATAATCAGAGTAAACTTAACAATGAGGCAGAGATTGTCTTAGATGGTAGTGATCATTTTTAGTGGACCCACAAAACAAATGAGACGCGGATGATTTTAAAATGAAAATCTTACTTATTTAACGTTTCCTTTCAAGAAGGAATAAAAAGTAGATAAAAATTCATAAAAGCTCCTAATGGGACTCTTAGGAATATACAATATACAAATTAATAAGCATAAGAAAATTAAGTCATGTTAAGGCACTCCTAAAAAAGAAAATTGAATATGATAATTGCATTAATCCATAACCAAGATGGCGTGTCTCCTGCGGGGGGTCTCAACGGGGTAATATTCTGTTTATGGGTTAATATAATAAACTGAGCCGCTCAACTTCTTGCTTCTGGTGTCTTAAAAGGACATCGATGAGGTCCCTATTGTGTTCAATTTTTTTTATGAATAGTGCTAAAAATAAGTATTTTTAAAAACTGTTCATTATTAAAATAATTTTGTGGCATAATCCAGTGACCCTGCCCTCTGCGTCTCCGTGTTATCTCACTATACTATACTCACGTACTATACACATTTTTCTGCTTGGACCTATGAGACCCCCATGAGACCCCTCAATCACACTGGAATGTGACCAGCAAGACATCAGGGGTGCCACTGGGAGGCTACGGAGCGACTCTCCCACTGGGAGGCCCAAGTGTAATTAGCAGGGACTGATAACATGGAGAGCAGAGGAGAACCTGCAAAATGATGTATATTATAGAAAATCTAAATGATGATTTTTATGCCACTACATATATCTCTTAATAACAATAAGTGCAGAAATTCTTACTTTCACATATTTTCCATTAGTATCACCATTATGACCTTTTTTCTTGCTGTAGATTCTATTTCTTATGATAAACAATTTGACCAGATCTTGATCACATTAGAGTGAGTCCCACAGGCCTGGAGTCTGAGAAATGTTCCTCAGTGATAAGGATATTTCTTCATGTTATATTCTCCAGAAGAATCTGTCTATGGTGCTATCGTGTAAAGAAACTGCGCCTCTAGATTGTAAGCTCTTTAGGGTAGGGCCCGCAGCTCTGCATTGTATTGCTCTATAGATAAGACAGTAATAATAATTTTATTTCTACATAACAACGTTTTTGCTCATTGTACCCACGTTACTTTTGTATCTGTAAATAGAATTACAGAAAACGTGGGAGCTTTTATAATAATAATAATAGTAATAATAATAACAGAGGCAGATACATTAATAAAGATGTGGCCTGAAGCTGCCGGTCACACCAGGAATCTCTGCCTCACTGTTTATATCCAGTCTGGTGCCAGTAATGTTCAGACTGATTGACATCTCCATCTACACAGAAGAAGCACCTTCCAAGGAGACGTCCTCCATGTCCATGAGCTTCTCGTCTACTGATAGTGATGGCAGCGAGCTGACCAGGAAGAGCCCAAGTCTGAAGGAAAAGACAACACAGAGTCACCCCTAGCCTGCAATACAAGACAGTTATCTCCTCCTCGCCCCAGCCTGGAATACAAGACAAGAGTTATCTCCTCCCTGCCCGAGCCTGCTATACAAGACCAGAGTTATCTCCTCCTCACCCCCAGCCTGCAATACAAGACAAGAGTTATCTCCTCCCTGCCCGAGCCTGCTATACAAGACCAGAGTTATCTCCTCCTCACCCCCAGCCTGCAATACAAGACAAGAGTTATCTCCTCCCTGCCCGAGCCTGCTATACAAGACCAGAGTTATCTCCTCCTCACCCCCAGCCTGCAATACAAGACAAGAGTTATCTCCTCCCTGCCCGAGCCTGCAATACAAGACCAGAGTTATCTCCTCCTCACCCCCAGCCTGCAATACAAGACAAGAGTTATCTCCTCCCTGCCCGAGCCTGCTATACAAAACCAGAGTTATCTCCTCCTCACCCCCAGCCTGCAATACAAGACAAGAGTTATCTCCTCCCTGCCCGAGCCTGCTATACAAGACCAGAGTTATCTCCTCCTCACCCCCAGCCTGCAATACAAGACAAGAGTTATGTCCTCCCTGCCCGAGCCTGCTATACAAGACCAGAGTTATCTCCTCCTCACCCCCAGCCTGCTATACAAGACAGGGTTATCTCCTCCTCGCCCACAGCCCAGTATACAAGACAGTGTTGTCCCCTCCTCACACTCCTTGCTAGTTGTGCTGACAGCTGATAGATAATAAAGACTTTCGCTCGGTCCATTGCTGGCATTTCTTGCACTCCAGTCACCCAGAGAGGTTTTTACTTTTATTATCCAATATTATATGATTCTCTTTAATGTCTAAATGAGCGCAGCCTCTTAAAGGGACAGTGTAGTTCTAACTTGGCTGTCAGGAATTCAGAACACATTAATTTACACATTAGAAAGATGTTTTGTATATAATGAGCTGTCTATAGTGTACAATAGTACCATTACAGTGTGGTAGGGGTGGGGTGCCTCCCATTACATGACACATAAAGGCCACCTTGGGAATCTGCTCTATATCCATAAGCTTTTGTTTGTATTAGCATACTTTAAATGCAATGCTAGCCAAGGAAATATAGATAACAGGCTTTCTGGGACACTAGATATCAAGAAATCTGGGGGGAAATGTTAATTTTCTTAATACAACTTAATTTAACCCTTTTGTAGTGTATAAGATATGCTATTTTAAATGCACAATAGAACATTAGTGACTACAAATGTAATTTACTTCTGCTTTTCCTCTATATTCACTACATTTTGCATGGGATATTTTAGGAATTAGTGAGGATTTTCACAGTCCTGTGAAGCTTAGTGAATCTGAGGGTATGTCCGCAGCTGATCCAGTAATAGGTTACTAATAGATTCATTTGAATAATATATTATTTTGGGAGATCTTGAGAGGAATCAGGAGGAGATAGATTAGGTCTGTAAATACTAATCTAAATGGACAAATCCAATCATAAAATAGGTTAAACCATATAAGAGTTTTCTTCACATTGACCTGTTACACCCAGGTCACGTCCGAGCTGTACAATATCGCACTGGGTTATCGCGACTCTCACCTGGACATATCCGTCCTACTGAAGTAGCAGCAGAGGCAGTGTCTGACCAGGCTGCAGATGATGCTGACCTTTGTCTGGGTCACACGTGGGTCACTGAGGAGGAACACAAGTCTGGGGACCAGCTGCACTTGCCGGATGATTTCAGGGTCTCTTTTGCAGGGAGAGGAAATGAATGAATTGTTATTGTCCGATACATCAGCAGCTTTATCTTTCCAAAGACATTTTTGTTTTTTTTTTCTACATTAATATATAAACTTTATTTGTATCATTGAAATACAATGTTAAAAAGGCAAATCTATAAATGAAGTTAGCAGAAACTCCCAGACTGGCACACTTTTGGTTTCAAGCTCCACTCACTAACCTCCCATTTATAATTATGAGCTGTGTTGGCCAATCAGTTTCTCTGGTAGCCTGGCACGACTCTGCTATGAGGTGGTGAGGGTTACTAAGTACAAACTTATCAGCTCATGATATTGTAGATGCCACCTACCCCATCTGACGAAGTGCGAGGCCGGAGAGACTTCTCTCACAAGTCTCTCCGGGTAAGTGCTTGGGGTGCAAAAAAAAGTGCTCCCACAACCCAGAGGCTGGGGGCAAAATCAAAAATAAAGGAACCCCCCACGAAACATAAGGTCTTGGCCGGAGGGCCCAGAAAGAAAAAGTCCTTTGTGCTATTCTGGGGGAGTAGGAGTGGCTCCCCTAAGCCTGGGCATTCAGAACTTACTCGGACCCTGGCCAGACCAAGGTTTCCCCCCTCTTTATGACTGTAATGCAGTTCAGCCATTTCAGATGAGGTACTACACTTGATCTTAGCCAAAAGGCTGAGAAGTTGAGAAAGCTCTACAAAGCTTGTCATAAATTTATTAATATGTTTGTCCAATAAAAACAGATATCAATATATACTGCAATACTCTGATTATTTTTATATACATATATATAAATATATATATATATATATCAATTGTTTCACATATGGTGGGCTAAGAGTGCTAGAAGCCCTCCACCGTACAAAGTACAGTAGTACAAATAAGGAATAGTACATTAGTGATTCTATTTAAATGTCTAAAAATAAGTTGATAAAAACTTATTTCCTGCTCAAATTTCTCAGAAATACAGTATATGCACTGCAGTCTGGGAAAACTGGGCGGGACATGCAAATGAGGCCACATAATGCACCATCACTCTGTCAATCCAAACCATTTTAAACATGGCCCCTTTTAAGTATATGCTTACTGTATTTCACAGTTTTCGGCATAGCAACGGATGGATTTTTCACAAACCAGGTCACTTAACCACATACAGTACTGTTTCACGGTTACTGACGATCCTCAAATAGAATCACTAATGTACTATTCCTTATTTGTACCACTATATATATATATATATATATATATATATATTATATACACACACGCATATATACATATATTGTAACAGAGTCAAGCAAGGAGTGTATTAAGCCTGAGATTGAGCAGAACTATATCTCCAGGCGTGATAAGCAAGGGTTAATTGGAACTGCAGCTCAATCAAGCCAGTGCACATGATCCTCGTCAGGATGATTTAAAAGCCCTACAAACAGAACCAAGGGGTGTGGCTTTTGGAGTGAGGGTAAAGATTGTTGGTCTGCAAGGAGAGTCAGTCTGCAGTGCAAGGCCAAGTTTATGTCCAGAGCAGAGCTGTCTACAGGAGCAAAGCAGGTCTACAAGGCAAGTCGGTCTGCTGAGAAAAAGCAGTTTTCCTGTTGAGAGACTGTGGACATTAACCCCAGGGAGAAGGCAGCAGTATAACTGCAAGTGTGACAGAGTTTTTCAGAAGACTATTTAAAGGGTTTGGTGCAAATATTGAACTTTTAATAAAATAAAATATTAAAATAATACCTGAATTCCTGGCTGTTCATTTATAAGGTAACAGGCTAATCAACCACAATATATATATATATATATATATATATATATATATATATATATATATATATATATATATATATATATATATATATATATACACACACACACATATTTGGAAACAAATAGATAATTCAGTGGGTTATAATTCCAAGGCTCCATATGTAATTTCCTTTTAGGGAATATAAGTGACACATAGAAGACTCGCAGATCATAATCCGATCATTTTCCATTGCTCCTGAAATCTACTTTTATTTAATTGAAGTTTAATCTCTTTTCTGAAGCTGTGTTAGTGTTTCTGGATTATCATATTATGGCAATTAACACAACATAGGAAGGAATTTGCTTCAGGGACTGATCTGATTTAACGTTCTCGGGTTCAGGAAGGAATTTCATTTTCCCTTTATGACACCAATTGATAAATATATTACAGAGTTTTTCTCTTGCCTTCCTCTGCATCCAAACTAACATAACATGAATGGGTGAGAGGCGATAGAAGGAGGTTGGTGGTGATGGGTTTTTATCCTCTTTTACCATGTTTGTAATTTAGTCTGTCCGATAAGAAAAAACAACACATTTTACAGAAAGGACAACAAATTATTGTTCAAATAAATAATATTAATAAACGAAAATACAAATATTTATTAAATCCTCACCTGGAGCACCTGAGAATTTCTTCCAGGTGAGTGAGCAGCGACACGTCCAGATCTCCTGGGGCTTCCAACCAAAGCTAGGCAGAGGGAAGGCAAGAGTTAATCCATCAAAACCCCCTCAGTTTGATACAATGTACACAATCTTGACAATGGTTTAAATCTGGCAGTATAAAAATGTTCATGAGTGGATTGAATGTGCCCATTGAATCTATTTAAAAGAACAAGTGTACAATGACAAAAGATATATACATCTGAAACTGAGTCGGTCTAAAAACATAATTTAGCAAGGAAAACAATCATGAAGCAAGTTTTATCTATAAAAACAATAAAGTTTGATGCGTCTGCTGCACCTGGTAGGAATCCATGATATTTTGGTGGAAGTGTGTGCGTCTGTGGAGCCTTTCCATTTCTATCTATTGGTTTAATTAACTTCCTGCTTCTGAGCCTGTGAGGGGGAAGCGGTGTGGTATTCATTTCAATCATATCAAATTACCTACTATAAAGGTCATTAGCAGATTAACAAAAATGTCACGTTGTAAAGTAAACTAACAACTAACGATTAATTCTTCACTTTAGCAGACTGCCAGTGCATGGAAGCTGTCATGATAGTCATGCTTCTTTCTCGAGGTACAAAGGGGCAAACAAGGCTTGCAAACATATTTGCAAATTGTCTCTACCAAGCAGGGGAAGTGGGAATGAGTCCTGTACTGAAATCATACCTGAATCCACTAATGAATTAACAAATCTCTCTCACTTTTTTTACTCTTGAATAGATAACAGAAATTAGAAGAATACATGGACTGGGACTCCAAGGGCCTCATTCAAATGTGATTTGGACAATTAAATTGGGCTCAATATAAGCACAAGGCATATTCTTTTTAAAGAAGTTTTTAGTTTGTGAACTTCTATCCAAAAGCAAGGTCTTCACAAACTAAAAACTTGTATAAAAAAATATGCTATGTGCTTATATAGAGCCCTATTCAATTGGCCAAATCATAATTGAATGAGGCCCCAAGTCAGGCTGGAAGTTTCACAGAGACATGAAAGTGATCACGAAAGTTCATATTTGAGAGAGGGACAATAGAGGAGTGAACTGCATGTGGAGGACGGCCAGATAAGTGACTGGAACTTGTAGTTTGGGGGCATTTGTTGTTTTAGGTCTACATGCTGGTTTTTGACACTCTTCATACGCACGTTGGCACAGATTATAAAATTAGCAAGGAAGAGATGACTAGGAATCAATCAGTATTTAGTATGCAAAGTATACAAACAAAAGATACAGTGCCTTTCAAAAGTATTCACCCCCTTGGCATTTTCTGTGTTTTCTTGCCTCATAACCAGGAAGTAACATGGATTGTCTGAGGATTTGCATCATTTAATTTACAGAACCTGCCACAACTTTTATGTTTTTTTTTATTGTGAAGCAAACAACAAATAGGACAAAATAACAGAACAAGTCCCTGTGCATAACTATTCACCCCCTAAAGTCAATACTTTGTAGAGCCATCTTTTGCACCAATCACAGCTCCAAGTCTCTTTGGATAAGTCTCTATGAGCTTGCCACATCTTACCACTGGGATTTGTGCCCATTCCTCCTTGCAAAACTGCTCCAGCTCCTTCAAGTTGGATGGTTTGCTCTTGTGAGCAGCAATCTTTAAGTCTGACCACAGATGTCCTATTGGATTGAGGTCTGGGCTGTGACTCGGCCATTCCAACTCATTTACGTTTCCCCTTAAACCCCCCAAGTGTTGCTTTAGCAGTGTGTTTGGGGTCATTGTCCTGCTGGAAGGTGACCCTCCGTCCTAGCCTCAAATCACGCACAGAGTGGTACAGGTTTTGCTCCAGAATATCCCTGTATTTAGCACCATCCATCTTTTCCTCAACTCTGACCAGTTTCCCAGTCCCATCCCCACAGCATGATGCTGCCACCGCCATGTTTCACTGTGGGGATGGTGCTCTTTGGGTGATGTGATGTGTTGGGTTTGCGCCAGACATAGCGTTTCCTTTGATGGATGAAAAGTTCAATTTTAGTCTCATCAGACCAGAGCACCTTCCTCCATACATTTTGGGAGTCTCCCACATGCCTTTTCGCAAACTCAAAACGTGCCATTTTGTTTTTTGCTGAAAGTAATGGCTTTCTTCTGGCCACTCTGCCATAAAGCCCAACTCTATGGAGCGTACGGATTATTGTCGCCCTATGTACAGATACTCCAGTCTCTGCTGTGGATCTCTGCAGCACCTCCAGGGTTACCTTAGGTCTCTGTGCTGCCTCTCTCTTGCCCGGTCCGTGAGTTTTGGTGGGCGGCCGTCTCTTGGCAGTTTGCTGTTGTGCCATGTTCTTTCCATTTGGTTATGATAGATTTGATGGTGCTCCTAGGGATCATCAATTATTTGGATATGTTTTTATAACCTAACCTTGACTTGTAATTCTCAACCACATTGTCCCTTACTTGTTTGGAGAGTTCCTTGGTCTTCATGGCAGTGTTTGGTTAGTGGTGCCTCTTGCTTAGGTATTGCAGCCTCTGGGGCCTTTCAAAAAAGGTATGTATATATAATGATAGATCATGTGACACTTAGATTGCATACAGGTGGACATCATGTCACTAATTATGTGACCTCTGAAGGTAATTGGTTGCACCAGAGCTTTTTATGGGCTTCATAACAAAGGGGGTGAATACATACGCACATGCCAATTTTCTGTTTTCTATTTACAAAAAATAGTTTTATGTATATATTTTTCTCATTTCACTTCACCAACTTAGACTAATTGTGTTCTGATCCATCACATAAAATTCAGATTTACAAAATATTGAATTTAAGGCTGTAATGTAACAAAATAGGTAAAAAGTCAAGGGGGGGGGGGGGGGTAAAAACTTTTGCAAGGCACTGGATTCAGCGTTAGCCTTGGTGTAAGCTGTACATTAAAGACAACATTCTATTGGAATCAATTCAATTCCTGAGATTCCACTAATGGGAACCTGCGCCGAGGGATATTCAGTGTATAATTCTGATGTTTGCAGCGTATACAATACTCTGAGCAATAAACACCATATATCACTGAATGTGAAATATACAGGACGGCAATCAGGTTGTGAGAGGAAAAATCTAAAACAATAATAATAAAATCCATATATAATTAATTAGATTGACACCTCAAGGGGGTGTCTACACAACTTCCTGATCCCCACCCAATCAGCATGCAGCATCTGGGGAGCAATAATAACCCACTATTTACCTGCTGATGCTTGCTCAGCCAATCTCCTTGTAGCTTCCTGTCTGTATGTCAGCAGCAATACATGGCACATATCCATGATACACAACATATCCCAGGCCGCTTTGCAGCACAAACAGGAACCCAGAGTTTAAATACAAAGTTTAAGCTAACCTGATTGGCCAAAACAAATCATTTTAAATGTGATGCTTATTTAGCCTGGGTTCGGAGGGTGTTAACCCTAATTTGCCACTGTCAGAAATTACAAGAGATTTTGCGGACTTCAAATGCAAATGTTTAAATGATTATTTTGGGATTTTTTCATGCAAAAAAGTTTGCATACACTACTAATTCTCCTCTATCAGCTGCATTCAAAATCCAGCAAACTTAGATATGCCTTTAGCATTTCATGTCTTCACTTACTGTGTGACAAGTTATGTGGGGAACAGACTATATTATATTAAATTAGTCTAAATGTTTACTTTGTGCTCAGGAGTGGGGGGTGGCGCGGCGCATCAGGTTCTCACCTGGAAGTCACACAGTATGTGTCTCATTGCCTCCAGATTTAGGGGTCTGGAGGGTCCTACACCCAGATCAGCTGTTCCAGAGATGGTTAGTAAAAGCTGGAATATTCTCGGGTTCAACAAGTTGGATTTCTGTCTAAGCAAGAACGAAAGGAGCTGCAGGAGAAAAACAGATTCCAAGTTTATGTCAAGCATTTGAAAAGGACATGAAATGCAAAGAAAAATATATTGTGTATTTAAATGAACAGCATATAAACATTACAGGAGGTTTCAATTATACCTGTTGAGATTAAAAGGAAATGTTTTTGTACAGAGAGCAAAATTGTCTGCTGAGCTCATTTGCAGAGAGGAAGGCCTGAAGGGGTTTATTCTGCTCTAGTACCGTCATTTTGAAGAAGAAAAAATGAACACACCATAAACCATTATGAAATACAATCTTTCAGATGCTACAAAGGAAATAACTCTTCTTATGGTGCTTTAATTATTTTAGAATATATAAAGGATTCAGTAATGAGGTTATTAGTAATATAAGAGTTTTAGGGATCTTTTAGGTCTCCATCCTATTGCTCGAGACATTTCTCTGTTAATTGAGATCGGTGTGAACTGGATTTAATTTCTCACACGCAGGCGGTAACGGACAGAACAGCTTGTTACGGACTCGCTGCACTGAAGGAGTAAACTGTTACATGACGGGGTGGAGAATCTTCTGCTAATTTCTTGTGTCCTGGACAGAACAAAACATCCTAAGAGCCCCATCCACACGACACAAAATAAAGCAGTTTGACGAAGAGGGAACGGCCAGCACAGCAGTGTCTCCAAGTGTCACCAAGAAGTTTATAACCCAGGACAAATTTGTTCCAGGGAGATTCGCCAGAGAAATCTGATTAGTCGGAGCTCCAATTACACCAAATGAAATACAGAAGATGGCCCACCAGGTTCCCATAAACACTGTAAATGTCTTAATTGCTCCTGTAAAATTTCCATTTCATAAAGATCCCGGCTGTATTTATTAAATCCGGTAACCTAATTACACCCATCCATCCTCTTTAATCTTTTTCATTGCAGTCATAAAAAATTCATGGAAGAAACAGAGCTGGTTTAATAGCTGAGGAGGAGGAAGGTGAGGACGGCAGGTAGGGACGGGAGGAGAATCACCAGGGGACGATCAGAGGAGACGGGAAGATGTGTGTTAGAAATAAGGGAGAGCAAGTGAGGGATAAAGAGTGAGCGGCAGCTACTAAGGGACATGTAGTGGGGGATAAAGAGTGAGAGGCAGCTACTGAGGGACATGGAGTGAGGGATAAAGAGTGAGTGGCAGCTACTGAGGGACATGGAGTGGGGGATAAAGAGTGAGAGGCAGCTACTGAGAACATGGAGTGAGGGATAAAGAGTGAGCGGCAGCTACTGAGGGACATGGAGTGGGGGATAAAGAGTGAGAGGCAGCTACTGAGAACATGGAGTGAGGGATAAAGAGTGAGAGGCAGCTACTGCGGGACATGGAGTGGGGGATAAAGAGTGAGAGGCAGCTACTGAGGGACATGGAGTGGGGGATAAAGAGTGAGAGGCAGCTACTGCGGGACATGGAGTGGGGGATAAAGAGTGAGAGGCAGCTACTGAGGGACATGGAGTGGGGGATAAAGAGTGAGAGGCAGCTACTGAGGGACATGGAGTGGGGGATAAAGAGTGAGCGGCAGCTACTGAGTAACATGGAGTGGGGGATAAAGAGTGAGCGGCAGCTACTGAGGGACATGGAGTGGGGGATAAAGAGTGAGAGGCAGCTACTGAGAACATGGAGTGAGGGATAAAGAGTGAGAGGCAGCTACTGAGGGACATGGAGTGAGGGATAAAGAGTGAGAGGCAGCTACTGAGGGACATGGAGTGGGGGATAAAGAGTGAGAGGCAGCTACTGAGGGACATGGAGTGGGGGATAAAGAGTGAGAGGCTGCTACTGAGGGACATGGAGTGGGGGATAAAGAGTGAGAGGCAGCTACTGAGGGACATGGAGTGGGGGATAAAGAGTGAGAGGCAGCTACTGAGGGACATGGAGTGAGGGATAAAGAGTGAGCGGCAGCTACTGAGGGACATAGAGTGAGGGATAAAGAGTGAGAGGCAGCTACTGAGGGACATGGAGTGGGGGATAAAGAGTGAGAGGCAGCTACTAAGGGACATGTAGTGGGGGATAAAGAGTGAGAGGCAGCTACTGAGGGACATGGAGTGAGGGATAAAGAGTGAGTGGCAGCTACTGCGGGACATGGAGTGGGGGATAAAGAGTGAGAGGCAGCTACTGAGGGACATGGAGTGGGGGATAAAGAGTGAGAGGCAGCTACTGAGGGACATGGAGTGGGGGATAAAGAGTGAGCGGCAGCTACTGAGTAACATGGAGTGGGGGATAAAGAGTGAGCGGCAGCTACTGAGGGACATGGAGTGGGGGATAAAGAGTGAGAGGCAGCTACTGAGAACATGGAGTGAGGGATAAAGAGTGAGAGGCAGCTACTGAGGGACATGGAGTGAGGGATAAAGAGTGAGAGGCAGCTACTGAGGGACATGGAGTGGGGGATAAAGAGTGAGAGGCAGCTACTGAGGGACATGGAGTGGGGGATAAAGAGTGAGAGGCAGCTACTGAGGGACATGGAGTGGGGGATAAAGAGTGAGAGGCAGCTACTGAGGGACATGGAGTGGGGGATAAAGAGTGAGAGGCAGCTACTGAGGGACATGGAGTGAGGGATAAAGAGTGAGCGGCAGCTACTGAGGGACATAGAGTGAGGGATAAAGAGTGAGAGGCAGCTACTGAGGGACATGGAGTGGGGGATAAAGAGTGAGAGGCAGCTACTGAGGGACATGGAGTGGGGGATAAAGAGTGAGAGGCAGCTACTGAGAACATGGAGTGAGGGATAAAGAGTGAGAGGCAGCTACTGAGAACATGGAGTGAGGGATAAAGAGTGAGAGGCAGCTACTGAGAACATGGAGTGAGGGATAAAGAGTGAGAGGCAGCTACTGAGAACATGGAGTGAGGGATAAAGAGTGAGAGGCAGCTACTGAGAACATGGAGTGAGGGATAAAGAGTGAGAGGCAGCTACTGAGAACATGGAGTGAGGGATAAAGAGTGAGAGGCAGCTACTGAGGGACATGGAGTGGGGGATAAAGAGTGAGAGGCAGCTACTGAGGGACATAGAGTGAGGGATAAAGAGTGAGAGGCAGCTACTGAGAACATGGAGTGAGGGATAAAGAGTGAGAGGCAGCTACTGAGAACATGGAGTGAGGGATAAAGAGTGAGAGGCAGCTACTGAGAACATGGAGTGAGGGATAAAGAGTGAGAGGCAGCTACTGAGGGACATGGAGTGGGGGATAAAGAGTGAGAGGCAGCTACTGAGGGACATAGAGTGAGGGATAAAGAGTGAGAGGCAGCTACTGAGGGACATAGAGTGAGGGATAAAGAGTGAGAGGCAGCTACTGAGGGACATGGAGTGAGGGATAAAGAGTGAGAGGCAGCTACTGAGAACATGGAGTGAGGGATAAAGAGTGAGCGGCAGCTACTGAGGGACATGGAGTGGGGGATAAAGAGTGAGCGGCTGCTACTGAGGGACATAGAGTGAGGGATAAAGAGTGAGAGGCAGCTACTGAGGGACATAGAGTGAGGGATAAAGAGTGAGAGGCAGCTACTGAGGGACATGGAGTGAGGGATAAAGAGTGAGAGGCAGCTACTGAGGGACATGGAGTGGGGGATAAAGAGTGAGAGGCAGCTACTGAGGGACATGGAGTGGGGGATAAAGAGTGAGAGGCAGCTACTGAGGGACATGGAGTGGGGGATAAAGAGTGAGAGGCAGCTACTGAGAACATGGAGTGGGGGATAAAGAGTGAGAGGCAGCTACTGAGGGACATGGAGTGGGGGATAAAGAGTGAGAGGCAGCTACTGAGGGACATGGAGTGAGGGATAAAGAGTGAGAGGCAGCTACTGAGGGACATGGAGTGGGGGATAAAGAGTGAGAGGCAGCTACTGAGGGACATAGAGTGGGGGATAAAGAGTGAGAGGCAGCTACTGAGGGACATAGAGTGAGGGATAAAGAGTGAGCGGCAGCTACTGAGGGACATGGAGTGGGGGATAAAGAGTGAGAGGCAGCTACTGAGGGACATGGAGTGGGGGATAAAGAGTGAGAGGCAGCTACTGAGGGACATGAAGTGAGGGATAAAGAGTGAGAGGCAGCTACTGAGGGACATGGAGTGGGGGATAAAGAGTGAGCGGCTGCTACTGAGGGACATGGAGTGGGGGATAAAGAGTGAGCGGCAGCTACTGAGGGACATGGAGTGGGGGATAAAGAGTGAGAGGCAGCTACTGAGGGACATGGAGTGGGGGATAAAGAGTGAGAGGCAGCTACTGAGGGACATGGAGTGGGGGATAAAGAGTGAGAGGCAGCTTCTGAGGGACATAGAGTGGGGGATAAAGAGTGAGAGGCAGCTACTGAGAACATGGAGTGAGGGATAAAGAGTGAGCGGCAGCTACTGAGGGACATGGAGTGGGGGATAAAGAGTGAGAGGCAGCTACTGAGGGACATGGAGTGGGGGATAAAGAGTGAGAGGCAGCTACTGAGGGACATGGAGTGGGGGATAAAGAGTGAGAGGCAGCTACTGAGAACATGGAGTGAGGGATAAAGAGTGAGAGGCAGCTACTGAGGGACATGGAGTGGGGGATAAAGAGTGAGGGGCAGCTACTGAGGGACATAGAGTGAGGGATAAAGAGTGAGCGGCAGCTACTGAGGGACATGGAGTGAGGGATAAAGAGTGAGAGGCAGCTACTGTGGGACATGGAGTGGGGGATAAAGAGTGAGAGGCAGCTACTGAGGGACATGGAGTGGGGGATAAAGAGTGAGAGGCAGCTACTGAGGGACATGGAGTGGGGGATAAAGAGTGAGAGGCAGCTACTGAGAACATGGAGTGAGGGATAAAGAGTGAGCGGCAGCTACTGAGGGACATGGAGTGGGGATAAAGAGTGAGCGGCAGCTACTGAGGGACATGGTGTGAGGGATAAAGAGTGAGAGGCAGCTACTGAGGGACATGGAGTGGGGGATAAAGAGTGAGAGGCAGCTACTGAGGGACATGGAGTGGGGGATAAAGAGTGAGAGGCAGCTACTGAGGGACATGGAGTGGGGGATAAAGAGTGAGAGGCAGCTACTGAGGGACATGGAGTGGGGGATAAAGAGTGAGAGGCAGCTACTGAGGGACATGGAGTGGGGGATAAAGAGTGAGAGGCAGCTACTGAGGGACATGGAGTGAGGGATAAAGAGTGAGCGGCAGCTACTGAGGGACATGGAGTGGGGGATAAAGAGTGAGAGGCAGCTACTGAGGGACATGGAGTGGGGGATAAAGAGTGAGCGGCAGCTACTGAGGGACATGGAGTGGGGGATAAAGAGTGAGAGGCAGCTACTGAGGGACATGGAGTGGGGGATAAAGAGTGAGAGGCAGCTACTGAGGGACATGAAGTGAGGGATAAAGAGTGAGAGGCAGCTACTGAGGGACATGGAGTGGGGGATAAAGAGTGAGCGGCTGCTACTGAGGGACATGGAGTGGGGGATAAAGAGTGAGCGGCAGCTACTGAGGGACATGGAGTGGGGGATAAAGAGTGAGAGGCAGCTACTGAGGGACATGGAGTGGGGGATAAAGAGTGAGAGGCAGCTACTGAGGGACATAGAGTGGGGGATAAAGAGTGAGAGGCAGCTACTGAGAACATGGAGTGAGGGATAAAGAGTGAGCGGCAGCTACTGAGGGACATGGAGTGGGGATAAAGAGTGAGAGGCAGCTACTGAGGGACATGGAGTGGGGGATAAAGAGTGAGAGGCAGCTACTGAGGGACATGGAGTGGGGGATAAAGAGTGAGAGGCAGCTACTGACAACATGGAGTGAGGGATAAAGAGTGAGAGGCAGCTACTGAGGGACATGGAGTGGGGGATAAAGAGTGAGGGGCAGCTACTGAGGGACATAGAGTGAGGGATAAAGAGTGAGCGGCAGCTACTGAGGGACATGGAGTGAGGGATAAAGAGTGAGAGGCAGCTACTGTGGGACATGGAGTGGGGGATAAAGAGTGAGAGGCAGCTACTGAGGGACATGGAGTGGGGGATAAAGAGTGAGAGGCAGCTACTGAGGGACATGGAGTGGGGGATAAAGAGTGAGAGGCAGCTACTGAGAACATGGAGTGAGGGATAAAGAGTGAGCGGCAGCTACTGAGGGACATGGAGTGGGGGATAAAGAGTGAGCGGCAGCTACTGAGGGACATGGTGTGAGGGATAAAGAGTGAGAGGCAGCTACTGAGGGACATGGAGTGGGGGATAAAGAGTGAGCGGCAGCTACTGAGGGACATGGAGTGGGGGATAAAGAGTGAGAGGCAGCTACTGAAGGACATGGAGTGGGGGATAAAGAGTGAGAGGCAGCTACTGAGGGACATGGAGTGGGGGATAAAGAGTGAGAGACAGCTACTGAGGGACATGGAGTGAGGGATAAAGAGTGAGCGGCAGCTACTGAGGGACATGGAGTGGGGGATAAAGAGTGAGAGGCAGCTACTGAGGGACATGGAGTGGGGGATAAAGAGTGAGAGGCAGCTACTGAGGGACATGGAGTGAGGGATAAAGAGTGAGAGGCAGCTACTGAGGGACATGGAGTGAGGAATTAAGAGTGAGCGGCAGCTACTGAGGGACATGGAGTGGGGGATAAAGAGTGAGAGGCAGCTACTGAGGGACATGGAGTGGGGGAAAAAGAGTGAGGGGCTGCTACTGAGGGACATGGAGTGAGGGATAAAGAGTGAGAGGCAGCTACTGAGGGACATGGAGTGGGGGATAAAGAGTGAGAGGCAGCTACTGAGGGACATGGAGTGGGGGATAAAGAGTGAGCAGCAGCTACTGAGGGACATGGAGTGGGGGATAAAGAGTGAGGGGCAGCTACTGAGGGAAATGGAGTGGGGGATAAAGAGTGAGAGGCTGCTACTGAGGGACATGGAGTGGGGGATAAAGAGTGAGAGGCAGCTACTGAGGCACATGGAGTGGGGGATAAAGAGTGAGGGGCAGCTACTGAGGGACATGGAGTGGGGGATAAAGAGTGAGAGGCAGCTACTGAGGGACATGGAGTGGGGGATAAAGAGTGAGAGGCAGCTACTGAGGGACATGGAGTGGGGGATAAAGAGTGAGGGGCTGCTACTGAGGGACATGGAGTGGGGGATAAAGAGTGAGAGGCAGCTACTGAGGGACATGGAGTGGGGGATAAAGAGTGAGAGGCAGCTACTGAGGGACATGGAGTGGGGGATAAAGAGTGAGAGGCAGCTACTGAGGGACATGGAGTGGGGGATAAAGAGTGAGAGGCAGCTACTGAGGGACATGGAGTGGGGGATAAAGAGTGAGAGGCAGCTACTGAGGGACATGGAGTGAGGGATAAAGAGTGAGCGGCAGCTACTGAGGGACATGGAGTGGGGGATAAAGAGTGAGAGGCAGCTACTGAGGGACATGGAGTGGGGGATAAAGAGTGAGGGGCAGCTACTGAGGGACATGGAGTGGGGGATAAAGAGTGAGAGGCAGCTACTGAGGGACATGGAGTGGGGGATAAAGAGTGAGAGGCAGCTAGTGAGGGACATGGAGTGGGGGATAAAGAGTGAGAGGCAGCTACTTAGGGACATGGAGTGGGGGATAAAGAGTGAGGGGCTGCTACTGAGGGACATGGAGTGGGGGATAAAGAGTGAGAGGCAGCTACTGAGGGACATGGAGTGGGGGATAAAGAGTGAGGGGCTGCTACTGAGGGACATGGAGTGGGGGATAAAGAGTGAGAGGCAGCTACTGAGGGACATGGAGTGGGGGATAAAGAGTGAGGAGCAGTGAGTGGCAGCAACTGTAAGACACTGAGTGAGGAGCAGCAAGTAAATATTAACAAAATAGCTGATTTTTATAACGTCTTATAATATTCCATATACAATATCAATGTAATTGCTCTTACTACTCCTTATAACTCCCCCATTTGATCTTTTCCTGTTTCCTATGATGTCCACAGAACAACTACTCTTTCTCTGTAAGAATATTTCCTACAATTTTTCCTGTTATTTCATATTTCTACCTTTTAACTATGAGCCCTATGCTAATCCCGGCAAATGCAATTACAAGTGCCATAGTAGCACAGAAAATTATTCCTAGCTATATTATTCCCCCATCCCTAAAACATTGCGAAAGAACTACTACGAGTGAACTTCACGACAAAGACAAAAAGCAAGGCAAAAATCTCCATCAACTTTTGCACTCACAAAAAATTATGAGCACTTTGAAACCCAATCCCTATACTAATAAGAATTTAGGGATCACTATTGCACAATCCAGGGCACTGCCCTAACAACAACAAAAAAATGAAGAAAATATTACAGGTACCAGAGACCAATCGCAAGCGGTTTTAAAACCTTTGCAGCAGTTAAACTGACAGTATAGCACCAAAAAATTAGGAAATTTAAAAAAATTTCGGCACTTAACAATGCAATATCAACATATATGTAATTAAAAAATATGATATGTTAGTATTAAGCCCATTTTATTATACAAAATCCAGGGTAACACACACTCCAGGACTCAAGTAGTTAATACATGTCATGAAACCACGTTGACTAGGAACAAATGCTCTAATGCATTGTCTATAAATATATAATTTCTAAAAACAAAATAAACACATATGTATCTATTGAAGCTATAAACACAATTGTCTTTTTAATATCAAAATATTTTATTAAGTAAAACAAAATGTATATATATATATATATATATATATATATATATATATATATATATATATATATATGCATATATATACACACACACACACACACACACATATAATGTGTTCCCACTCATTATAATATTCATGATATTCCCATTTACTATAGGCTCCTATAGCCGTGTCTCATCCTTAAAGCTTGGTTCGTATGCTCCCTACACAGAAATCTGTTGCGGCCAATGCAGGATTTACGGCTGTGGACCGAGTGCCCTAACCTGGAGTGGTGGTGGGGGGGGGGCAAAATATTTACATTAGTGTAGGAAAAAAGGCTCCTGAAGCCGATTTACAGCAGTGCCCTAACTCAGAGCACTTGATTTACATGGAGGCCTATGTTTCTATATAAGTGCATCTATTACTGCATGTAACTTCTTTCCATAACTCCTCTTATTTTTTATACAATGGCTTCCTGTTCTTGCCTAAAAGTATTCTTATTATACTATATAAATGTCCCCAATAAGACCTCATATGACAGTATACAAAAATTCTAAAACTGCTTTTATTAAACTATATTAAACTATTTAGCCACTCCATATAATCCTTCTTATTACACTATGGATGGACTCTTTAACTTATCTAATCACGCTATATATATATATATATACTGTATATCCACTTTCTGTAACAGAATATTTAACCTCACCCTATAACTCATTATGAGATTGTAACCACACCCTATAATTCATCTTTTCCCGTTATTTAACCTCTCCCTATAACTCTTGGTATTACATTCAACCATGTCCTATAATTCCTCTAATCACATTATATATCCTCTGCCTAGATCTCCTATTATTACATTATACCACACCCTATAACTAAGCCCGACTGATTTAATATGACTGTGCAGCACAAGTGATTGGGGCGAGTTACCCGATATCCGTCCATGTGCTGCATGAGTTCCTCTGCCAGGAGACTGCTGCTCAGAACAGACACCAGAGTTTTAATCGCAGCGTAGAGAGCTTGGTCATCAGTCGCCATGGAAACCAGGCTGAGCATCACCGCTGGACCACCGATATAGTTCAGAGTGTCGGAAGCTGGGCTGGAATGAAAGACTCGCACTCCTGTAATGGGGAGAGGAGAGAGGTGTTCGATATTGTGGATGTGATACTTTGTATAGAGATGAAGCATCACATATAATAGTTGTCAAGTAGCAATTTGTCGTCACGCTTGCGAGCCTCGCAAAGCGAGCCGAGCAGGCATAAAAGCCTTCTGAGCAGTTGAGGCATGAAAACACATGGAACTTAGGCTGAAATGAGCTCAGAAGGTGCTCCTGCCAGCCTCGCAAAGCGAGGCGAGCAGTTGAGGCGTTGAAGCACGCCAGACTTAGGCTGCAAGCACTTGACCTCAGAATCTCTTGGGGAAAAAAAATACGAACTCGGAAAAATACGAATGTAACAGCCAAACCGCGGAAATTTAAAAACACTAAGAAAAAAAAAAAAAAATTTAAACCACACTCACACACAGCACAGTACCACCCACAGTAACACTTCATGAACAACGCCAGGCACGCCAAAGACAGTAACACTTGCACAAACAAAATTGGTGGCCGACCCGGGGAAATCGAAAAACACAAAAAACAACAACAAAAAATAAAAATAAATTAAAACACACTTGCATACAGCACAGGAGGAGAGGACGCCTGGGAGTGAGGTTGCAAGCAAATTTAAGCCCAATTTGCTGTGTTTCGTCACTTGAAAATCGGCTAAGCAAGAAAAAAAATGGTGAACGAAAAACATAAAAAAAAATTGAAAACTGAGTAAAAACGAGGCTAAGCACATTCCAACCTCGGAAAAATCCGCGGGACTAAGAAAATAAACAACGCCAAAGACACTAACACTAGCACAAACAACGCCAAACAAGATTCAGCAGACACACAGAGGAGAAACACACAGGGAAGGGACAGGGGGGAAATGCTGGAAACAGACACATGGCGTTCCCAAGCACTAAACCTGCAGGTTAATGAGCCCTGCAATGAGTGGCCCGTACAGTAGGCAGGAGGATCATTGTGGGGCTGGCGATGAGCGCCGAATGTGATCCTTGCAAAACAGGAAAGCTAAAGTACACAAGGGGAGAGGTGTACAATGAGTGCCGAAGGCAATCATCGCGAGCCACGCAATGAGCACCAAAGTCGCTCAGAGCGGGGCTTGCAATGAGCGCTGAAGATGCTATGAAGGCCAAAAGACTCACATTGTGTGGCAAACAGCATTGCCGGGTTCAAATTTTATTGCCGTCAGTGAAATAATATAAACAATAAATTACCAAAAAACAATAGATTGATGAAACCAGAGATAGAGACAAAAGGGCATACAATACAGAGAATCTGTGACTGAGGGGGTTGTGGTGACACAATTTGTAGCGGTCATTGAGTTTCATGTTTTTACATCAAGTGATATAACAGTGGCAGAAATGCAATGATACAATGAGAATGACTCCGTGCTACGATGAGTCCCATAGAAATAGAGCACTAGTTATACTATGAGTAACAGATACACTCACTTACACAACCCTTAACAACACTGCAAACACTCCTGCGTATCACAACTAATCTTCAGATACTCCCCTAACTGCTTCCCCCACTCTGCCCACAACTTCTCTATTCACCCATCATCACCTCCTCACACTCGGCTCCAAGACTTTTCTTGTGCTGCACCTATCCCTCTGCCACTCTGTCAGACTCCCCCTTAGTCTTCACAGTTTCAAACATTCCCTGAAAGCTTTCTTCCTTCTAATCCAAACTCTCCACTCGTTTGGCATCGAGGACACAGCTCTCTCATGGTTCACATCCTACCTAGAAGATCGTACATTTAGCGTCTCCTCTTCTCCATCTACACATCCTCCCTTGGTACCCTTATAAAATTTGTTGGATTTCAGTATAATTTTATGCAGATGATACTCAAATCTACCTCTCTGCACCCGATCTATCCCCTTCTCTTTTAGCTCAAGTTTCCAGCTGCCTCTCTAGCATATCCTCCTGGATGTCCGCCCGTCAACTCAACATGTCTAAGACTGAACTCCATATCTTTCCACCCTCTACTACAGCTTCCACGCCTCAAATATCTCTCACTGTTGACAACACCATCATCGCCCCTACCTCCCAGGCCCGTTGTCTTGGGGTTCTACTGGATCCCGCCCTCTCCTTTATTCCTCACATCCAATCAATAACAAAATCTTGTCAGTTTCACCTAAAAAACATCTCCAAAATTCGTCATTATCTTACACAAGACACAGCTAAAATTCGAATACACTCTCTCATCATATCTCGACTCGACTACTGCAATTCCCTCCTTGCTGGCCTCCCCATCTCTTGTCTGTCTCCCCTCCAATCCATAATGAACGCCTCCGCTAGACTCATCTTCCATACTAAACGCTCAGTGTCTGCGGCTCCTCTCTGTCACTCCACTGGCTTCCCAGAGCTTCCCGAATCAAATTTAAAATCATGACCCTAACATATAAAGCCCTCAACAACAGTGCACCCCCTTATATCTCTGCTCTTGTCTCTAAATACTCTCCCAACCGCCCCCTTCATTCTGCTAACGACCTTCTTCTTTCCTCCTCTCTCATCACCTCCTCTCACTCCTGTCTTCAAGACTTTTCTCGTGCTGCCCCTACTATTTGGAACTCCTTGCCTCGCTCCATTAGATGATCTTCCTGCCTCAAAACCTTTAAAAAATTACTAAAAACACACCTGTTTAAGAAATCTTATCATCTTCAGCCTTAACATGTACAACTGCACACTCCACAGCTTAATAACACTCCCACCCACACTCTACAGTACAACTCACAGACCCCTCCACTTGACTAAACACATTGCTTTCACACCGCCATCTTGCATTTATCACCCTCTTGTATCACACCTAAACCCCTAGATTGTAAGTTTGCGAGTTTTCAATCCTGTGTCCGTGCCTTGAAAACCAGCACTATGTACATTTGAGCTCAAAAACAGGGCCCCCCATTCTTTATAAGGAGATAATTTTGTACTCAACCCCTGTACAGCGCTACCGAATATGTTGTCGCGTTATAAATAAAGATAATAATAATAATCAGACATTCAAACAAGATGGTGAACACCTCTTACTCATGGATCCTGCTGCACATCAGACCACCACCAAACAATCCCTCTTCTCCCCTTTTATCTTAAACCCACTGAGATTGTAAGTTCTTATAAGAGCCTGGCCATAAACACGTTCTGTAACTATGCAGCTTTTTGTAATCACTGTATCGCGTCAACGTAGTGCTACAGAACATGTGACATACATCTGAAAGATCATAGGTAACTGGGAGAAGGTTCCAGAAAGTCAGTAAGCAACAGTGACAAGATCCTGGTGATCCGACATTATGGCTTATTCTCACCTTCACTCTGGATCGTCACCGCACCGAGAGTGCGAGCTACACCCAAGAGATCGGAGGCCAGGTTTCTGGCTAGGAAAATGGGAGTGCAGTTGTCCCGTGATGTGATCCCGAGCTAAGTGGAGAAACAGAGAACACATTAATAAACAGTAACACTACTGAAGGTGACAGCTCCCAATCTAGCACTGAGTTTGGAGCAGTTTACTCCATAATATATATTCTCCTCCCTGTGACACTTCCACCATCCAAGGCTTTTGCTCCAGTGAGGAGCTAGTCCAAAGGTCCATGAAGGCTACCTCTTTGGCAATATGACGTCCATCCACATCCCCATACATTTCTCTGATCTGGGTGACGGTGTTGACACACGAGCTATGGATGGACACCCCAAAGATGACTTTCTCTTCTGAGAGCACAGGAGCAATGGTACCTAAACAAGAATATTATTACATCACAGATGGTTATAGGGATGATGAACATGCAGTATACTCTGTACATTAAAGGAACATTGTCACCTTCCAAACAACGCTTGGGTCATTTTTAAAACTTCGTCAATACATCGTAGTAAACTAAATTATACTTAGAAAATATACTAATCTTTGCACATTTTTGACACAGAGTGATCGATCTGTGTAGATAAAAGATATATATATATATATCCACACACCACGTATTATAATGTATTACTCATCACCAGGTTAGTGAGATATCAGTGTTTTTCCTTTGGGATACAGATATATGTGGTAATACTACCTCTTCCTTCTCTTCCTTCTCTCCAGTTCTCCAGTTGGGGCATGTAAACCATATTGGAGGACCACATTGTGACCACTGGATCTGTAGAAAACCCTGGTGTTGAAGGATCGGATGGCAAAATGCTATCACAATGTATTGCCAGTCCTAATAGCTCTCTGACTTGTTGTGACCCTTTAACAAGGTTTGAGGATAACAAGTGAAGTGACTGCAGATTATTCAGAAAAAGAGGGAAACTTATGTATCAGCTTCTTATTACTGTGTGTTTTTACTCACATTCTCACATTATTCATGGACAGAGGGAGGGAAGAGTACTCATTATAATTGTACACGGTTATTAGTTTTCATGGCTTTGCCTTTATTGTGCTATTAGACTCCCCAGCACTGGCAAGGTTAATATCAATAGCACACAAGACCCTATGGACACCTAATGCACGCTCCCCACACGTGGACTGCACAAGGTTGTGTATGTAAGGAGGGGCTGGGGGGCATTTACCGTCTCTATAAACAAAGTTCCCCTCTTGTGGCCCCAATGCCAAACAAGCTGTTGACCCTCTGCCTGTTACTTCCTCAATTTCAAAACATTCCAAATGGGAAGAGATGTGATGTCAGTAGCCTGGGGACAGATACCGCATATGGGAAATCAATGAACATCTGCCCACTTTCAGTACACCCACTATTCCTTATACCCCCCCTGCTGCTGAGTGACAGATGATAACTATGCACTTAAGCTTGCACTTCAACTGCGACCTCTGACCTTGCATGGAGAAGAAAAGCTGGGAATGGAGAGCTTAGACTAGTTATGGGAAAGCTGTGAATTTAGAGAAGTCCCTTTAATTACAAGGAGTTCACACAGAAGCTCCCTACCCAGAAACTGTTTGACTATTTAATACTTGCTGCCTGTAACCTGTATAATGGCAAAGGTCACCAGACATTACATTGTAGAAGCCATCCTATGTATTAAAGGAGCTGCTCTTATCATTACCTGCGCGCTATAGAAGATTCTCAGCTCATTAGCTATGTATTATGCAAGCCCCCTGTCCATCACCTGTGTATTAGGGACCCCCCCTGTCCATCACCTGTGTATTAGAGACCCCCTCTGTCTTTTACTTGTGTATTAGAGACCACATCTGCCTTTTACTTGTGTATTAGAGACCCCATCTGTCCATCACCTGTGTATTAGGGACCCCCCCCTGTCCATCACCTGTGTATTAGGGACCCCCACCTGTCCATCACCTGTGTATTAGAGACCCCATCTGCCTTTTACTTGTGTATTAGGGACCCCATCTGTCCATTACATGTGTATTAGGGACCCCATCTGTCCATTACATGTGTATTTGGGACCCCCACCTGTCCATCACCTGTGTATTAGGGACCCCCACCTGTCCATCACCTGTGTATTAGAGACCCCATCTGCCTTTTACTTGTGTATTAGAGACCCCATCTGTCCATCACCTGTGTATTAGGGACCCCCACCTGTCCATCACCTGTGTATTAGAGACCCCATCTGCCTTTTACTTGTGTATTAGGGACCCCATCTGTCCATTACATGTGTATTAGGGACCCCATCTGTCCATTACATGTGTATTTGGGACCCCCCCTTTCCATCACCTGTGTATTAGAAACCCCATCTGCCTTTTACTTGTGTATTAGGGACCCCATCTGCCTTTTACTTGTGTATTAGAGACCCCATCTGTCCATTACATGTGTATTAGGGACCCCATCTGTCCATTACATGTGTATTTGGGACCCCCCCTGTCCATCACCTGTGTATTAGAAACCCCATCTGCCTTTTACTTGTGTATTAGGGACCCCATCTGCCTTTTACTTGTGTATTAGAGACCCCATCTGTCCATTACATGTGTATTAGGGACCCCATCTGTCCATTACATGTGTATTAGGGACCCCATCTGTCCATTACATGTGTATTTGGGACCCCCCCTGTCCATCACCTGTGTATTAGAAACCCCATCTGCCTTTTACTTGTGTATTAGGGACCCCATCTGCCTGCCTTTTACTTGTGTATTAGAGAGCCCATCTGCCTTTTACTTGTGTATTAGGGACCCCATCTGCCTTTTACTTGTGTATTAGGGACCCCCCCTGTCCATCACCTGTGTATTAGAGACCCCCTCTGTCCATCACCTGTGTATTAGAGACCCCATCTGCCTTTTACTTGTATATTAGGGACCCCATCTGTCCATTACATGTGTATTTGAACAGACCCACTCTGAGAAATGTATTAGTGTAGCCCCTGACCGTTCTTGAAGGTGCCACAGTAGGAGGGTCCAAGTCTCTGAATATGTAGCAGCATGTTTTCAGATAAAGCCTCTTCAAACAGATGAGAGGGTCCTAGGCGCCAGAGTAGTGGGCTTTGTTGGCGCCACATCCGTGGTGTTCCAAGGAATGCGTGAATATCAACCAGGGAGAAGGGGTCCAGAGAGGTGCAGCCCCCAGGGAGGCGCTGGATGTACCGCATCTGTCAGGGGCACAGAGGAAGCACAGTGTGAAAGAGGTCATGTCTATAGAGAGCCAGGTGATGAGCGCTGCCAATATCAGGTCAATGCAAACAATCAATCACTGTGTATTTACTAGTTAATAATGATTAGGCCTGTGGATGGGAAATGACAGGAGGACCAGAAACCCTCCTCTTATCATCTCCAGAATCATTACGAGCAGCAAAGGTTAAGGCAAAACGCTTGTAGATTATTAGTTCCAGGCCGATGAGAGTAGAAATACAGGACATTTTGCACATTACTTGTGTTTAGGAAGAGCTCATGGAAGAAAAGAATTGAAATGTTTGGAATTTGTTGAGTGGAAGTTATTTTGTGAGGTAATATTACAGAAGGGTTATAAGGATGTGGAAATACCTCTGCAGACCCCAGTGGTTGTCCATCTATCAAAGCTTTGACCACACAGGATTTCTTTACTTCCTTCAGTACCACGGACAGGTGATGCCACTGACCACTCATTATGCGTCTATTCACGCTCAGGCGCACCTGTGAAACTGGATGTGGAGAGCCACAAGGCGATAGCTCAACTTCCATCATATCTGAGGGAAACAGAAGAAAGTGATTAGTAGGAATTCACATGCAGAGTCATCTTCCTCCATCCTTCTAAGATCTGGGTCCTCAGTCTTTCTTAAATCCCCTCATTTAGGAATCCTCCCCCTACATGTCTTTACAGTGCCCGCTCATTCAAGGGTCTTCCTTCTCAAGTTTTCTCCAAGCACTGTCTCCATCTCTAAAGGTCTCCTATTCCTCTAATATCAGCCCCCCTCACAGTGAGGTCGTCTCTCCCAGGATTTAACCATTTCCAAGTGTACCTCATTCTTACAATTGCTGCCCTCTCTCATACCAGTGACCCGTCGCCCTATAGTCTCACCTAAAGGCTGGAATTCTTGTTCCTCTGAAGAGATAATTAGAGCCCGCTCCACAGCATTCAGAGAGATGGACAGACAGACATAGTGCTGGGCACTTCTGGACGCATGACGGACAATGGTGAGGAGGTGCAAGGGATGTGGCTCCGGTGCCAGGCAGAATCTGCCCACCATAAACCAGCATGAGAACGTAAGACCCCCAGGGGGAGGAAAGCTGCGCACACCTGTGGGCAAGCAAGAATTCAATGTCTCAAACATAAAATGGCACAAAGTGACACGGCACAAACCTGAAGGAAACCGTAAACACTAAAAATGTTACTTCTCATTTAAAAGGACAGTAAAGTCCCAGGTGTTATTATACATTTACAAAAGGATGCTTTAGAGGAACATGACTAAATGTGAGTGTAGAAAGCTATACAGCCCTAACAGAAAATGTCACAAACACCCTCAGTCCAGCAGAAATGTTATAAAGGAGGATTCAAGACACAAAC
The DNA here is from genome assembly GCA_027410445.1 of Discoglossus pictus. Lineage (NCBI taxonomy): Eukaryota > Metazoa > Chordata > Amphibia > Anura > Alytidae > Discoglossus > Discoglossus pictus. The sequence continues at coordinate 2,370,679 of CM050171.1, forward strand.
TGGGACTTTAGTAGCTATTTAAATACTAGGACATGTTTTTTTTGCTTTCTTTGCATGATGACGATGGAGAGATAAAACGTTTGCAGCAGATAAAGTATACAGTTGTGTCCTCCCTCATGATTTACTGTAACACTCAGTACCGCCGTAAGCTCTTCATTCATTTATATTCATATAACATTTACTCCCACTTGTTCTGTAGCTTTATGTTGCAGCATCTCATTGGCTAAACCATATAAACTTCTGTAAAAGGTTTCTGAGAATGGTAGACGGACAACCGAACCCTGCTACATTAAATGCACAACAGCAACAGTCTAAGTCTATTGTGAGAGAGGGGGGGGGGGAGAGAAGGGGGGGAGAGGAGGGAGAGAAAAAGAGGGGGGGAGAGAAAGAGAGGGGGGGGGGAGAGGAGGGAGAGAGAAAGAGAGGGGGGGAGAGAGAAAGAGAGGGGGGGGAGAGAAAGAGAGGGGGGGAGAGAGAAAGAGAGGGGGAGAGAGAGAGAGAGGGGGGGAGAGGAGGGAGAGAGAAAGAGAGGGGGGAGAGAAAAAGAGGGGGGGGAGAGGAGGGAGAGAGAAAGTGAGGGGGGGAGAGAAAGAGGGGGGGGAGAGAAAGAGAGGGGGGGGGGGGAGAAAGAGAGGGGGGAGAGAAAGAGAGGGGGGGAGAGGAGGGAGAGATGGAGAGAGAGAGTGGGGAGAGAAAGAGAGGGGGGGGAGAGAAAGAGAGGGGGGGGAGAGAAAGAGAGGGGGGAGAGAAAGAGAGGGGGGAGAGAGGGGGAGAGGATGGAGAGAAAAAGAGAGGGGGGGAGAGAAAGAGAGGGGGGAGAGGAGGGAGAGAGAAAGAGAGGGGGGAGAGAAAGAGAGGGGGGGAGAGAAAGAGAGGGGGGAGAGAAAGAGAGGGGGGGAGAGAAAGAGAGGGGGGGAGAGAAAGAGAGGGGGGGAGAGAAAGAGAGGGGGGAGAAAGAGAGTGGGGAGAGAGGGGGAGAGAAAAAGAGAGGGGGGAGAGAAAGAGAGGGGGGGAGAGTGGAAGAGAGAGAGAGAGAGAGAGAGAGAGAGAGGAGAAGAGAGTGGGAGAGAGAGAGGGGGGGGGGAGAGTGGGAGAGAGAGGGGGAGAGACAGAGAGGGGGGAGAGAGGGGGAGAGGAGGGAGAGAAAAAGAGAGGGGGGGAGAGAAAGAGAGGGGGGGAGAGAAAGAGAGGGGGGAGAGAAAGAGAGGGGGGGAGAGAAAGAGAGGGGGGGAGAGAAAGAGAGGGGGGGGAGAGAAAGAGAGGGGGGAGAGAGGGGGAGAGGAGGGAGAGAAAAAGAGAGGGGGGAGTGAAAGAGAGGGGGGAGAGAAAGAGAGGGGGGAGAGAAAGAGAGGGGGGAGAGAAAGAGTAGAGAAAGAGGGGGGGGAGAGAAAGAGAGGGGGGAGAGAAAGAGAGGGGGAGAGGAGGGAGAGAGACAGACGGGGGGGGGGGAGAAAGAGAGGGGGGGGAAAGAAAGAGAGGGGGGAAAGAAAGAGAGGGGGGGAAAGAAAGAGAGGGGGGGAAAGAAAGAGAGGGGGGAGAGTGGAAGAGAGAGAGAGAGAGAGAGAGAGGAGAAGAGAGTGGGAGAGAGAGAGGGGGGAGAGTGGGAGAGAGAGGGGGAGAGACAGAGGGGAGGGGGAGAGACGGAGGGAGAGAGTGTGTGAGAGATTGAGAGAGAGTAGGGGGAGAGAGAGAGAGAGAGAGTGGGAGAGAGAGAAGGAGGGGGGATAGAAGGAGGGGGAGAGAGAGAGAGAGAGAGAGAGAGAGAGAGGAGAAGAGAGAGGGAGGGAGAGAGGGGAGAGAAACAGAGGGGGGAGAGTGGGTGAGAGATGGAGAGAGAGAGTGGGGAGAGAGAGAGAGAGTGGGAGAGAGAGAGAGAGAGCGGGAGGGGGAGAGAGAGAGAGAAAGGGGGAAAAGAGAGAGAGAGGGGGAGAGAGAGAGAGAGAGAGAACAAGCAGAAGAAAAGAAAGAAAAGGTGTGAGAGAGAACAAAATAAACAGTAAAAAAGACAGATAGAGAAAGATAGCAAGAGAGACAGTGAAAGGAAAATATAAGTAGACAGGAAAAAAAGGAAATAAGGTAAAATTGTGAACAAGGATAATAAAAAAAGAGTAGAAAAGTAAATATAGGAGGGATAGAGAAGCACTAGAGAAAATAATGAAATCTAGAAGAAAAAAAAAGAGAAATAACAGAAAATTTTAAATTTGTAAGAAAGAAAAAGAAAAGCAGGAAAGAAAGACGAGAGGATGAGAAAGTAAAAGGAGTGATTTACAATAGCATCAAAATAGAAGGAAATAGAGAAAAAAAGATGAAAATAAATGAGAACCAAGAAGGGAAAAATCAGCACAGTGAGTAAAAGATAAGAAAGGTAAAAGGTAAAGAGAAGAAAGAGAAGCAATGGGTGACATAATGGGCTGTATCACAATAACCTCTCTGGGTGCAGAGCTGTATTTAGTGAGTACGGTGCCCTAGGCCCATTCACATATTTGGACCCTCCATAATAACCACACATTACCCCCTTTTCAACCTTCTATAGACATAAACATACAGTCAGGTCCATAAATATTGGGACATGGACACAATTCTAATCTTTTTGGCTCTATACACCACCACAATGGATTTGAAATTAAACTAGATGTGCTTTAACTGCAGACTTTCAGCTTTAATTTGAGGGTATTTACATCCAAGTCAGGTGAACGGTGTAGGAATTACAACAGTTTGTATATGTGCCTCCCACTTTTTAAGGGACCAAAAGTAATGGGACAGATTAACAGTCATAAAACAAACTTTCACTTTTTAATACTTGGTTGCAAATCCTTTGCAGTCAATTACAGCCTGAAGTCTGGAACGCATAGACATCACCAGACGCTGGGTTTCATCCCTGAAGATGCTCTGCCAGACCTCTATTGCAACTGTCTTCAGTTCCTGCTTGTTCTTGGGGCATTTTCCCTTCAGTTTTTTCTTCAGCAAGTGAAATGCATGCTCAATCGGATTCAGGTCAGGAGATTGACTTGGCCATTGCATAACATTCCACTTCTTTCCCTTAAAAAACGCTTTGGTTGCTTTTGCAGTATGCTTCGGGTCATTGTCCATCTGCACTGTGAAGCGCCGTCCAATGAGTTCGGAAGCATTTGGCTGAATATGAGCAGATAATATTGCCCGAAACACTTCAGAATTCATCCTGCTGCTTTTGTCAGCAGTCACATCATCAATAAATACAAGAGAACCAGTTCCATTGGCAGCCATACATGCCCACGCCATGACACTACCACCACCATGCTTCACTGATGAGGTTGTATGCTTTGGATCATGAGCAGTTCCTTTCCGTCTCCATACTCTTCTCTTCCCATCACTCTGGTACAAGTTGATCTTAGTCTCATCTGTCCATAGGATGTTGTTCCAGAACTGTGAAGGCTTTTTTAGGTGTTGTTTGGCAAAATCTAATCTGGCCTTCCTGTTTTTGAGGCTCACCAATGGTTTACATCTTGTGGTGAACCCTCTGTATTTACTCTGGTGAAGTCTTCTCTTGATTGTTGACTTTGACACACATACACCTACCTCCTGGAGAGTGTTCTTGATCTGGCCAACTGTTGTGAAGGGTGTTTTCTTCACCAGGGAAATAATTCTTCGGTCATCAACCACAGTTGTTTTCCGTGGTCTTCCGGGTCTTTTGGTGTTGCTGAGCTCACCGGTGCGTTCTTTCTTTTTTAAGTATGTTCCAAACAGTTGATTTGGCCACACCTAATGTTTTTGCTATCTCTCTGATGGGTTTGTTTTGTTTTTTTCAGCCTAATGATGGCTTGCTTCACTGATAGTGACAGCTCTTTGGATCTCATATTGAGGGTTAACAGCAACAACTGCAAATAGCACACTTGAAATGGGATAATGAGGGAATAACACACACCTGGCCATGGAACAGCTGAGCAGCCAATTGTCCCATTACTTTTGGTCCCTTAAAAAGTGGGAGGAACATATACAAACTGTTGTAATTCCTACACCGTTCACCTGATTTGGATGTAAATACCCTCAAATTAAAGCTGAAAGTCTGCAGTTAAAGCACATCTTGTTAGTTTCATTTCAATTCCATTGTGGTGGTGTATATAGCCAAAAAGGTTAGAATTGTGTCGATGTCCCAATATTTATGGACCTGACTGTATATACACGTCTTTGTTTACGGACACACTAATCTCTGGAGCTAACCTATCGCTCTTGATATCTGACGCCCTAGGCGTGGGCCTCTTGGCAGCATTACATCCCTGTCTGGAGCACTGGACAACATGTTCTAGTTCTCAAAGTATAAAGGGCCACAATACAGCCGATTGAGAAGATTTTGTTAAAATTAATCAGGAGCTGCATTTTGTTTTAGTCTTGTCCCAATTTTGAAGCTGTGAGACTTTAAAAATGAACTTTCTTTATGTCCCTGGATAGCTCAGTTTATAAGGCTCTGCACATTTGCTACCAAAGGAAATTATCACTGCAGAGCGTTGGGTGTTAATTAACCACTAAAGATTACCATTATTCAGCTGTCTTCTGGAAATTATCACTGCAAATTACCTGATGTTAATTACCCCCTCATAATAATTGCAGCAAAGGCTCCGGTGTTGAGCGAAGCTTCATAAAATGATTGGGAAAATGTTCTGCATCAACAACCCGTGCCTTGCGGAGCGGTCAGTTACATACTCAGTACTATTATACTAGTGCAGCATGAAAACAGAACCTGCTTTACCTGTTTATTTTGAACTTCCAATATATATCACATATATAGTTGTCAGTGTCCGGAACGTTTACGATGTTGGTCACACTTTGCGGCTTTCGCACAGCGGGGGCCGCAACTGCGAGCCTCGCAAAGCAAGGCGCGCTGTCGACTGCGAGCCTCGCATAGCGAGGCGGGCCGTTACGGGCTGCAACCACTCATCACCAGCAGCGCTCGCGGGGCTTACAACGCATACGACTTAGGACCTAAACCTGTACATGCACTGTGCGCCTCGTAAAAATCCGACTTTAACAGCCGAACTACGGAACTCGAAAGACCTGAAAAACACACAATTTTGCCTCAAATTAACAGCACAGGGGAGAGCCAGGGAGTCTGAGTGAGGTTGCAAGTTAATTTGAGCAATATTTGCCATTTTTTAACAATGGAAAATCGCCTAAGCAAGAAAAAAATGTCCGCCAAAAGAACACAACACAAGGAAAACGAGGTTGAAGGACGTAAAACTAGCCTGAAGAGTGTAAAAACGAGCCCTAAGCAGTAAAACTTAATCCAAGCCACTAACATTTACCACAAGGCAGTAACACAACCAAAGAAAATAACACTCAAGCGCGACACCTATAAAGTACACAGGGTGAGAGGCTTGCAATAAGCACCAAAGGCGCTCATTGCGAGCCACGAGATGAGCGCCGAAGGTGATCAATGCAAAGCAGGAAAGTTGCGCTCGTGATAAGCGACAAAGGTGCTCAGAGGGCTTATAGCCTTGCATTGTGTGGCAAACAGCATTGCCAGGCTTACAATTTTACTCCCGTCATTTTTGACGAGCAATGTCATTAAAATATTCGGTTCTGCCCTCACATATGTCCTCCCCAGGCATTCGATCTCTCTCTATCAACCTTCAAGATCTAGCCCAAGCCCGTTTTTACAGTAGGCATGGCTGCAAGATCTGAAGCAGATAATCTTCAATACATTGAGTGATGGACTGAGGCACGAGATCTTCCTGATACTCTACTACCAGGTCCAGGAGCAAAGGAACAGCGAAAATGGAACCAGCAGTGCGTGCATTAATCTAATGGTCAGCGAGTCGCCCCCATGTGTTTCCATAGAGCTCAATAACGCAGCTTGTGCAGTGCCCTGACACACCCTAAATAGAGCTGGTCAGAGGGAGGGCCTGGCTTTGCTTCCAAATCGATTTGTCGAGAGAACTTTTTTAAGTCTGCTTTGTTAAGCGATGTATAATTATGTTTTATTGGAGAATGAAAGCCTGAGTGGGTATCAGTGGATAGATGCAGGACAATTTGGGAGGGTAGTGAATTTGAAAGACTTTATTCTAGATATTATACAAATGTATGTTTAAGTGACAAATTAGTTTTATATATATATATATATATATATATATATATTGTTTTACATACATAATGAAACTATAAAACCACTTAGAAATATTGTCAGATAACGCAGACTGCAATTGTTCCGAATGTATCTAGTACTGAGCGCAGTATCACTGCTTATTCCACCTATACTACATATTATCCAGGGTAGCTCTGAGCGCAGCCTCTAAGCTTGGGAAGCCATTACCATTGACCCCGGGTTAAGAGACTCATCACTTTGCGTTGCTGTGTTTTTACAGCTTGGTATAGCAGGTAATGATCGCTTTGCGCTGATGAGCTGGTGAAAGTGACAGGGTCAACGGTGAGGTCGGCATATTGCTGCTTAATGGAAGGAGGTCACTGAGGCACTCCCTGTGGTCACACACACTCAATAGAGCTGGGAAGGGGGGGACCAAATCACTACAGTTAACTTACCTGCTCCCACACCTCCCGTCAGGGCCTCATCAACATTAGAGCCCACCACTGTGGCAATTGTGGGTAGGAAGAGACACCTGTACAGAGAGAAAAACAGTTTATCAAACTCCACCACTCAGATTCATCCAACTAGTAAGAGAACAAGTGTAGAGAGTGAAACCAATGTCTCAGATAGAGGGGAGCTCATCACAGTAATAGAGCTGCCATCATTATTATACATTATTATAGGGACAAAATCCAAAGCACTAGGGTACAATAAAAGTGGGAATATCATCTGAAAGCGCCTAATAAGACAAGGCAGCTCCTAGATACAGGATGGCACCTTACAATGTAAGAGATGCTGCGTCTTTATACAGAGGTCAATAAGTACTTTAACCACACACCTTACACTCATTCCATCCAACCTCTCACACTTACTTGAGTTTACAAATACCCCAAGTACAATACAGTGGTCCCTTAGTACTCAACGTTAATCCGTTCCAGACAGCACAATGAATACCAATAATGATGAGTACCAAACAAGCTTTTCCCATAAGGATTAATCTAAATTGAAATAATCCCTTCTGAAGCCCAGAAATTTCTCATTTTAGTTTGAACTAATGGTCTTGTTTTTGATACAAAACTTTAAAACTAAACAGACATAAATAAAAAACAATAATTAGATAAAATAAAATAGAATGTAACTTCACTTTAACTGTACTGAGAGGACTTGAGGGCCCAATGGGATGGTTATGATGTAGAGGAGGAGAAAGGTTAATGCTTGAAAGAGGAGTCCTCTTCTAACAAAACATCAGGCACTTGCACAGGGGACCATTCTCTTTTCGACCTCAACACCACTGAACCCTGCTAGAGACTCTTGATGTAGGGAGTTTCACTAGAAATTTGATCCATACTATGTTTCAAAATGTTTCTGAAGTGAGACATTGTTTGATCATTAAACAAGTCCACCTTGAGGCTTGCTAGGTCTTTGTCAGGGTGATACTTTTCAACACAATGTTGTAATTCAACCCATTTAGCACTCATTTATTTTATCAGTGCAGTCGGTGCTTCCTCCCTTCCTTCTCTTCACCTGAAGAAATGTCTGCATCCACTATCTGTTGCTGCTTCCTTTGACGTCCCTGAAGCTGCTCAGTGTGGATCTCTTCTCTGTGCTCCTCCACTAACTCCTCAAAGTCTTCATTACTCACCTTCAGGACCATGGACTAGCCCAGAGACACAATGTCCGCCTTTATTGGGTTAGGTTCAGCCTCTAAGTTGCTCAGAGTTACAGCTTCTGGCTACAATTTCCTCCAGGCACAATTCATGGTCTTGTAAGAGACTGCACATCAGGCCTTATCTATCACAGAGGCACAGTGAAGGCTATTGAAGTGGTGCTTCCAGAACGCTCTCAGTATCCAAGGTCAGCTCAAGGCACCTCTGGAGGATGGTCTTGGTATATAGTTTTTTAAAGTTTGAGATGACCTGCTGGTTCCTGGGCTGGATCAGAGAAGTTGTGTTAGGGGGCAAGAACTTCCCAGTTTAAAAATCAAAGTCCTCCAGCAAGTTGTCCTCAAGCCTGGATGGTGAGCAAGAGCATTGTCCATTATTACCAGAGCCCACAGAGGCAGTTCTTTTTCCTGCAGATATTTTTTACAGTGGGGCCAAACACTTTTTTTCATCCATTCAATGAAGAACGGCCTGCTTACCCCAGCTTTGCTGTTGGCCCTCCCCATTACAATTAACTTGCTTGTTACCATATTTTCTCTCTTGAAGAACCTGGGGTTCTCACTCTGATATACTAAAAGAGGCTCGAGTTTTAAATCCCCACTAACATTCCCACACACCAACAGAGTTAGCCTGTCCTTCACCGGCTTGTGCCCTGGCAATGTCTTCTCTTCTTGAGAAATGTGGGTTCTCTTAGACATTTTCTACTAAAATAATTCAGTTACGTCACAGTTACGTCACAGTTGAAGAATTGTTGGGGAATAACAGCCTCAGCCTCTACATAGTCTCTAAACTTCCTAACAAAGGTTTCGGCAGCTTCTGTGTCGGTACTTTCTGACTCTCCATGCCTCACCATGCTGTGAATGCCAGTTCTTTTACAATTCTCAAACCAACCATGACTGGCTTTAAACACTTCACTGCTCTCACCACTTGATGAAGGCTTGGCTTTTACTGTATCGGCATGTAATTGTTTTGCTTTCACACAAAATATTGCCTTGGAAATACTATCACCAGCTGTTTTTCATTAATCCAAAAGTACAACAATTTCTCCACTTCCTCCAATGCCCGTGACCTTTGCATAGTCACAGCCTTCACACCTCTAGTCACATCGGCTCTTTTAATAGCTTCCTTATTTTTCACGAACGTAGAAAATCATTGCTCTTGGCATTTTGTACAGTAACAAGATCAGACACGCGCCTACCATACTCATACTTGGCTTTTATTTATTTTGTCCGTTCTATCGTGGTTCTCAATATTTTTATTTCTGCTGAGTGTAAGCACAAGCTACACTTTGGGCCTTATAAGCACAGGCTACACTTTGGTTCTTATAGGCACAAACTGCTCTTGAGCGCTTATAGGCACAGACTGCTCTTGGGCTTTTTTCCTCATCAAGACATGTCTAATACTGAAATCGAGGAGATTTGAGGTATAAAAGTAGAGAGGGACCAATGTATTGTCTGCCTCTTATCTTGTGTTTCCCATGTACCTAGCTGGCACAAATTTCTTACCCATATCCGTGAGAGGACATATCAAACTCTACAAAGGACGGTGACATGGCCGCCATGTGAGTCTGGTACTGCCGAGGGGACGTCATGGAGACCAGGCTCACAGCTGTGTGCAGGATGGAGTCAGAAGATAGACACAGACTGCGCGGACTCCCTAACAAAAACACAAATGAGACAGCATGAGGGTCACAGAGAATGTATTAGATTTGTTCGTTAGACCGCTTATTACATTGCAAATATTTATGTATCAACATTAACTGAAATCATTTTACTACAATTGTAGTTCTTGTTTCCAGTTGTATTTTGTTTTCTCTTTTGAAATCTTACCATGCAAAAGAAAGAGGAAAGAAAAAACAGGACATGCTGTGCAAATGTCCCTGAAATCATGCAATTAACACCTTTATAATGATCTGGCTTCATTAGCTTTGAGTAGTAAACAACCTTTTATAGTTACATAGTTACATAGTCATTGAGGTTGAAAAATGACTTTTAGTCCATCAAGTTCAACCTTTTTAGATCCCCTCGGATCTGCAATATGTGGATTAGTTGTTAATTGATCCAGAAAAAAACAGAAAGGAAGAAAAAAAACAGTGAAACTTTGCCAATTATCTCAAAAGGGGAAAAATATATAAAATCCCTTCCTGACCCAGATACTGGCGATCGGATTCCTCCCTGGATCAATACTCCAATACTCTAACCAGAATAACCCTGAATGCCCTTTTTATTCAAAAAATATATTTAAAACCTTTTTAAAGTTATGTATTGAATCCACTGTTACCACCTCCTTTGGCAGAGAATGTCACAGATTAACCACACTAACTTTTCTTTATTTAAGGTGGAATCTTTTTACTTCTAACCTCAAAAGGATTCATTGTGCTTTTACAAAGTTGATCTTTTGTGAGAAAATTTACACTGAAACTACCACCATGTTCTCCAAAGGTCGTTCTGGTGACACTATTGTAACATTATAATCACCTGACTGTAAAACCCACCAAAGTGTTTCATTTATTGACTTTGTTCTGGAAACTTTAGGGACACAAGCAGCACTAGAGCACGAGACAGAGATAAATGTTCACGGTTTCCTTTAAAGGCATATTTAAGTTTCATGCCTAATGGATGTATCGCATAAAGGGAAAATCAGTAGTGCATGAAAAAATACCAAAATAAATATTTTTAAACTTATTCTGACGTTTGCTAAATCTCTTGAGTTTGCTAGCAGTTCATTTTAGGAGTTAACACCCCTGAAATTCCCTGATAAAATTAGCATAAAATTCATAATTTGTTTTGCGCAATCACAGGCAGCTATAACATTGTTTCAATCTGTGATAACAGTTTGTGCAGCAAAGCATCATGGAATGTGTAGTCTAGTTTTAACCCTGCACAAGTAAACAAGGAGCAGCTCAAACATTGCAATGTGGATCTCTGCATTGTGCTGCTGTTGGCGTGAAGGTTAGTATAGGGCTAAAATCAGTACCCAAATGCAGTGTTTCTATTGGGAGGTTCATTGTGCCTCTGTAATCAGCTTTAGGGGTGTGCAAAACAAATTTTATTTTTAAATATAAATCTATATGTGTATAGAATGACTCCGTGTAATGTCTGATATAAGCAGCAGGTGTTAGATTAAATAAAAGGGGTAAACAAGGAAACTTAGATTTACTTTTAAGCATTCTATTAAAAGATTAACATTGTGTCTTTTGTATTTCTCTATTCCTTTTGGAAGTCAAATGCCATTTTTATGAAATTAAAAGATAAAGAAGAAACAGAAAAATCAACAATTGTAGTAAAATAGTATCATTTAATGTGTATACAGTTTTCTTTCCATACACCACATTGTAAGCGGTCCAGTTATCAGCACTCATTCTCTCCAGTTCTACTGTCTATAGTGAGAGATTGTAGACCTCCCATTGCTGTATAGGATAACATTAGCAGCTTGTTAAAGAGATGCCAGATCCTAAAAAAACAACCTCTGCATTTAAACATATAAATTGCTTCAAGTGATTACCAGAAGGCTGAATTTAACCCCTCACTCTCCTTTACCTTCACACGTCTTGGTCTCTTGGTAGTTTTGCATCGTGATACCGCAGCACAAGAATTTTCTGCAAAACAAACAGTAAATGAATAAAGTACATGTGGATTTGCAAGATTTTACCCCCATCCCTATGCAAAGAATTAGATAATTGTATTTCTTATTTACAGTTTACTAAATCTCTGTATTCTGCTGGAATGTGAGCTCAAAGAACAGAAATTTAGGCATAAATGCGTACATCGCTCTCATACATTAAACTATGAGGAATGTGCAAACCTGTGACATTTTTGCATTATAAATATTAAATAAAAATCTAAATAAAGAATAACCAGACTGTTATCGGAGTATATGGCGGTGTCTGTGTCCTCTCTCACCTTAGCACTTCAGGCTGCACTGCCTGGGATGCCAGCTTCTCAAACAGCCTGACCAGGAGCAGGCGCAGGGGGTCGCCATGATCCCTCAGGGTCTCACTGCAGTACTTGACAATGCAGCTCAGCAGCTGGGACTCGCACAGCACCTGGCGCTGCCTCTCACTCTTGCCCAGGGTGTGGATGTACTCAAGGACCGAACACTGCAACTCTTTGGAAAGCTGTGGAGCAAAGAGCAGAGAGACCGCCGGTCACATCACCCAGCAATGTGTCTGGGGCTACAGAGAGACCGCCAGTCCTATCACTAAGCAATGTGTCTGGGGTAGGAGAGAGACCGCCAGTCCTATCACTATGCAATGTGTCTGGGGCTACAGAGAGACCGCCAGTCCTATCACTAAGCAATGTGTCTAGGGTAGGAGAGAGACCGCCAGTCCTATCACTAAGGAATGTGTCTGGGGTAGGAGAGAGACCGCCAGTCCTATCACTAAGCAATGTGTCTGGGGTAGGAGAGAGACCGCCAGTCCTATCACTATGCAATGTGTCTGGGGCTACAGAGAGACCGCCAGTCCTATCACTAAGCAATGTGTCTGGGGTAGGAGAGAGACCGCCAGTCCTATCACTAAGGAATGTGTCTGGGGTAGGAGAGAGACTGCCAGTCCTATCACTATGCAATGTATCTGGGGTTACAGACAGACCACCAGTCCTATCACTATGCAATGTGTCTGGGGTAGGAGAGAGACCGCCAGTCCTATCACTATGCAATGTGTCTGGGGTAGGAGAGAGACCGCCAGTCCTATCACTATGCAATGTGTCTGGGGTAGGAGAGAGACCGCCAGTCCTATCACTAAGCAATGTGTCTGGGGTAGGAGAGAGACCGCCAGTCCTATCACTAAGCAATGTGTCTGGGGCTACAGAGAGACCGCCAGTCCTATCACTATGCAATGTGTCTGGGGTAGGAGAGAGACCGCCAGTCCTATCACTATGCAATGTGTCTGGGGTAGGAGAGAGACCGCCAGTCCTATCACTATGCAATGTGTCTGGGGTAGGAGAGAGACCGCCAGTTCTATCACTATGCAATGTGTCTGGGGTAGGAGAGAGACTGCCAGTCCTATCACTATGCAATGTGTCTGGGGTTACAGAGAGACAGCCAGTCCTATCATTATGCAATGTGTCTGGGGTAAAAGAGAGACCGCCAGTCCTATCACTATGCAATGTGTCTGGGGTAGGAGAGAGACCGCCAGTGCCATCACTATGCAATGTGTCTGGGGTAAAAGAGAGACCGCCAGTCCTATCACTAGGCAATGTGTCTGGGGTAGGAGAGAGACCGCCAGTCCTATCACTAAGCAATGTGTCTGGGGCTACAGAGAGACCGCCAGTCCTATCACTAAGCAATGTGTCTGGGGCAAAAGAGAGCGACCGCCAGTCCTATCACTAGGCAATGTGTCTGGGGTAGGAGAGAGACCGCCAGTCCTATCACTAAGGAATGTGTCTGGGGCTACAGAGAGACCGCCAGTCCAATCACTATGCAATGTGTCTGGGGTAGGAGAGAGACCGCCAGTCCTATCACTAAGCAATGTGTCTGGGGCTACAGAGAGACCGCCAGTCCTATCACTATGCAATGTGTCTGGGGTAGGAGAGAGACCGCCAGTCCTATCACTAAGCAATGTGTCTGGGGCTACAGAGAGACCGCCAGTCCTATCACTAAGCAATGTGTCTGGGGCTACAGAGAGACCGCCAGTCCTATCACTATGCAATGTGTCTGGGGTAGGAGAGAGACCGCCAGTCCTATCACTAAGCAATGTGTCTGGGGCTACAGAGAGACCGCCAGTCCTATCACTATGCAATGTGTCTGGGGTAGGAGAGAGACCGCCAGTCCTATCACTATGCAATGTGTCTGGGGCTACAGAGAGACCGCCAGTCCTATCACTAAGCAATGTGTCTGGGGTAGGAGAGAGACCGCTAGTCCTATCACTAAGGAATGTGTCTGGGGTAGGAGAGAGACCGCCAGTCCTATCACTGTGCAATGTGTCTGGGGTAGGAGAGAGACCGCCAGTCCTATCACTAAGCAATGTGTCTGGGGCGAGAGAGAGACCGCCAGTCCTATCACTAAGGAATGTGTCTGGGGTAGGAGAGAGACCGCCAGTCCTATTACTATGCAATGTGTCTGGGGTAGGAGAGAGACCGCCAGTCCTATCACTAAGCAATGCGTCTGGGGTAGGAGAGAGACCGCCAGTCCTATCACTAAGCAATGTGTCTGGGGTAGGAGAGAGACCGCCAGTCCTATCACTAAGCAATGTGTCTGGGGTAGGAGAGAGACCGCCAGTCCTATCACTATGCAATGTGTCTGGGGTAGGAGAGAGACCGCCAGTCCTATCACTATGCAATGTGTCTGGGGTAGGAGAGAGACCGTCAGTCCTATCACTATGCAATGTGTCTGGGGTAGGAGAGAGACCGCCAGTCCTATCACTATGCAATGTGTCTGGGGTAGGAGAGAGACCGCCAGTCCTATCACTATGCAATGTGTCTGGGGTAGGAGAGAGACCGCCAGTCCTATCACTATGCAATGTGTCTGGGGTAGGAGAGAGACCGCTAGTCCTATCACTATGCAATGTGTCTGGGGTAGGAGAGAGACCGCCAGTCCTATCACTAAGGGATGTGTCTGGGGTAGGAGAGAGACCGCCAGTCCTATCACTAAGCAATGTGTCTGGGGCGAGAGAGAGACCGCTAGTCCTATCACTATGCAATGTGTCTGGGGTAGGAGAGAGACCGCCAGTCCTATCACTATGCAATGTGTCTGGGGTAGGAGAGAGACCGCCAGTCCTATCACTAAGCAATGTGTCTGGGGCGAGAGAGAGACCGCCAGTCCTATCACTATGCAATGTGTCTGGGGTAGGAGAGAGACCGCCAGTCCTATCACTAAGGGATGTGTCTGGGGTAGGAGAGAGACCGCTAGTCCTATCACTATGCAATGTGTCTGGGGTAGGAGAGAGACCGCCAGTCCTATCACTAAGGAATGTGTCTGGGGCTACAGAGAGACCGCCAGTCCTATCACTAAGCAATGTGTCTGGGGCTACAGAGAGACCGCCAGTCCTATCACTTAGCAATGTGTCTGGGGCTACAGAGAGACCGCCAGTCCTATTACTATGCAATGTGTCTGGGGTAGGAGAGAGACCGCCAGTCCTATCACTATGCAATGTGTCTGGGGCAAGAGAGAGCGACCGCCAGTCCTATCACTATGCAATGTGTCTGGGGCTACAGAGAGACCGCCAGTCCTATCACTAAGCAATGTGTCTGGGGCTACAGAGAGACCGCCAGTCCTATCACTAAGCAATGTGTCTGGGGTAGGAGAGAGACCGCCAGTCCTATCCCTAAGTAATCGAACACTGTAGACTGAAAAAGAACATGATTATGAAGTAGATAAAAAATGAACAACATTAGCAGCTGTTTAAATCAAGAGCATAAATGCATTTTAGTAAAAATCTTATATTTAGATAACCTGCGTCATGGGGGATTCCATCTTGATCTGCTAGACTGCTTGTAGCTCAAGGGAGAGGGTTACAGGGGCTTACTCTTCTATTGAGTAATAAGATCTTATCTGAAGCCACAGTTCCTCCCCTGCCAGGTTTCTAAACATGTTCAATTTCACTATACAGTTGCACTCAAAAGTTTGCATACCCTCTGCTAATTGGTAATATTTGTACCATTTTTAAAGAAAACATGAGTGAGCAGCAAAACACATTTCTTTTATTTCTTATGGGATTCATATTCAGCTGTAGGGTATAACAGAATGGCACAATCATAAAACACATCATGGCAACAAAGAAAAATATGACATGACCCAGATCAAAAGTTTAAATACTCTTAGTTCTTAATACTATGTATTGCCCCCTTTAGCATCAATGGCAGCGTGCCGTCTTCTGTAATAGTTGTCTATGAGGCCCCTAATTCTTGCAGGTGGTAGTGCTGCCCATTCGTCTTGGAAAAATGCCCCCAGGTCATGCAAAGTCTTTGACCATAAAGCTCTATTTTGGTTTTGTCACTCCAAATTACAGTGTGCCAGAAGCTGTGCCGCGTGCCAAGGTGTTGCTGGGCATATTGTAACCTGGCTTTTTTGTGGCATTGGTGCAGTAAAGGCTTCTTTCTGGCAACTTGACCATGCAGCTCATTTTTGTTCATGTATCGTTGTATTGTGATCCTTGAAGCAACCTCACTGTCTTTTCCCAGAGCAGCCTGTATTTCTCCTGAGGTTACCTGTGGGTTTTTCTTCTGGCAGTTGTGGCTGAAATCTGTCTTGGTTTACCTGACCTTGGTTTGGTATCAAGAGCTCCTTGAATTTTCCACTTCTTAAAAAAGTGATTGAATAGTACTGACTGGCATTTTCAAGGCTTTGGATGTCTTTTTATATCCTTTTCCATCTTTATGAAGTTCCATTACCTCGTTACACAGCTCTTTTGACAGTTCTTTTCTGCTCCCCATGGCTCAGTATCTAGCCTGCTCAGTCCATCCATGTGAGAGCTAACAAACTCATTGACTATTTATACACAGACAATAATTGCAATTTAAAAAGCTACAGGCGTGGGAAATGAACCTTTAATTGCCATTTTAACCTGTGTGTCTGTAACAAGACCAAACATTCAAGGGTATGTAAACTTTTGATCAGGGCCATTTGGTTGATTTCTGTTATCATTATGATGTAAAAAGGAGCCAAACAACTACACTATCCTTTAATAAAAGACATGTTTTTGCATGATCAGTCACAATGTCAAAATAAAATGCCAAAATTTCACATTTTATGCCAGGGTATGCAAACTTTTGAGCACAACTGTATGCCGTATTCACTTCTAATACTATGTCTACCAAAATGTAATACATCTAAATGATCTTAAACTTGTCTATTATGTTACTTTATTAACTCAAACTTAAAAAAAATTCCATGTGATATTTGAAGAATCTGGTTTTATAACATCCATTATCCACACTGGTGAACGGTCATAAAAAGCAGTCCATTCCACATGAAGCAAGTTCAAAAACAAATATCCAAAATATCTGAAGAGACAGAACTATATACGTCCACCTGTATAGTCAGCAAAGAAAAACCTATCTAGCATCCTTATTAAATTCAAAGCCAGTAACTCCAACGTGAAGCTCATAATGGCCTTGGGCTTGAAATGTTGCTGAGTTACGGAGCAGCTACGAGCTAGAGATGCAAACCATTTATCGGCCGTCGGATTTGCAGGCTTGAACGTAATCAATTAGTCAAACCCGTAGTTACGGGTTTAGATGGAGCCAATGGAAACAGAGATAGTCACAAATGCGTCACAGAAAAATGGAGGTTGAATTTCAAAGTCTTACGGGGTTCAATAACGAGTTACGATCAGACCAGCATTCCAGTTCTAATGCAATATTAATAAAGCCGTAAATATGACATTCTATTACATGCGAGTTACAGTATATGTATTAACACATTGATTGCCGGGATCGATATAACACAAATATTATACATTAAATAAAGTATTTTTCTGGGACGATTTGCGGGCTTGAGAATATTGTGCTATTAATTCTAAGATATCACTGTCCCTTTTAATATTAGTACAGTAGTGTGTTTTGTTTGGACTTTACCCGCCTTGCGAGTCCTCTCCAGCACTCGTTGGGCTTTGGGCTACATGTGCGCGTTACAGGCTTGCTCGCGAGTGACTTTGTTGCAATTTAATAGCATAATTGGAATAGTAGCGGTAACGGGCTTGACAGATCAAAGGATTTACAGCTGCGAAGTTCAAAGTTGCTCATCCCGTAGGCTTTTTTTGCAGCAAAACCACAGATCGGCAGCAGCCAGCTTTACGGGCTAATTTAATAGCAATAAGCCTTACTATTTATGTTATTTAATAGCGCTGTAGGAGAGATCTGCCTAAAGCAGAATTGCTAGGCCAGCCTAAGTATATAACACCCAAGACTCCCATACCCCATAGAATCAATCTTCTTGATCAAAGAGTGTGAAAAACAAACATCTCCATCTAAAAACGTTTACCAACATTTTGCCTTTTTTTACATTACATCCTTGGAGTCTCTGATTTTAATCAGTAAAATGCCAGAATACTCTATTTGCCAGAACCTGAATAACCTGACATTTATCTAATTAGACACTTCTTTACAATTCCACACAAAGATAACAGGGTCCCAATGTCAGTTATATTGGAGAATACGTGAAATTACCTTTTGCACTGCTCTCCAGTAAGACCACCCTGTCCCTGACCCCTCTAGAACATGTAGATGTATCTGTGTATAATAACCATGTCATCTATCAGTGAGGTAACAATTTAACTCATTTCTCATCACATTTATAGAGCATTTCGAGATCATGATGTTTGTCCTTCAGATGTCAGACTAGCATTACACAC
Source organism: Discoglossus pictus (assembly GCA_027410445.1). Lineage (NCBI taxonomy): Eukaryota > Metazoa > Chordata > Amphibia > Anura > Alytidae > Discoglossus > Discoglossus pictus. The sequence continues at coordinate 2,388,686 of CM050171.1, forward strand.
CCAAAATAGATCTTGTAATACTTCATTCTAGTTATTCCAGGATCTGTTTCTCAGCTCCCTCTACACCTGTCCCCTTCTCTCTCCCTTCATATCTGCCCCAGCCCCTCCATCCCAGACCACCCCTACTATCCCAGACCACTTCATTTCCTACACAAAAGAAAAATAAGAAAACGTTCGGCCAATATCACATGATATATTTTACAAATCCACATTTCAAATAGACATTGACTATAGATATATTTGTAGCAACCTGACCGAAGACTGAGTCCCAACCTCTGTGTTACTCTCAGTGATACACACGAGTTGTGTAATGTGCTTATTGTTCACATATAGCTTCAACCTCGGGCAATGTTATCTTTAGATATAAGCACAATTGAGTTAAAAAAAAATACCACTATTTAAATTAAGTTTTTTTGCCACCAATAAAATATATGAGTGAAATAATGTTAATCTAATTGTTAAATCATTATTGTGATTTACGGAGTGAATTCGCTGGACTTATTACCATCTTGTAGAACAGCAACGCTTTCATTCTGTAGGACTCGTCTCACCAATGGATTACAAAGGACATTATATTTGTTGGAGACGTATCTGCTGACTCAGATCTGCTCACTTTCACATATGTGTGTGACAAATAGCACCTCGGGATCTCACTCCAGTTATTCATTATTCCAGCATCAAACAATAAAGGGGTCTTTTGCAGATGACCCAGTTTAATAGGATATGCAAGTGTTTTTCCCCTGTGGAGAGGAGAGGTCTTATCTCACAAAGAAACAAAATGCTGACCCTGGTAGTGGCTAATAAAAAGCATTTATGTGTAATACTGAAAGGGATCTGGAGTCTTCCCAGTCTTTGGAGGATGGAGATTTCAATATATACAAGAGACATAATAATGGCACTGCTTGGTACATAAACTCTCACTTCTTCCATACTACTGGTTATTGGTGGGATGTGGGAAGGAGGGCACTTAAAGGTGGTACAAATGCCAAGGCTTCCAGAGTCTATGGCAGGAAATGAAGGGTCTAGTAAGATATATTTAAACAGGATATTTATGATCTCTCGTTCTTTGTAGACAAATCCAAGGGCTGTGGGTGGATATTACTATTTGATAAAATTGAAATGTAAATGTAGATCCTCTATCACAGAGGTGTGTAGTGTCCCAGGCCTAGGGCAGCACATATCCAAGGGGCAGCAGGGGGCTGCAGGTGCAATAGCCTCACGTATACATATACATTAGATCATCTAACAACAGGTGTATAGTGGCCAAGGCCTAGGGCAGCACATATTCAAGGGGCAGCAGGGGGCTGCAGATGCGATAGCCTCACGTATACATATACATTAGATCATCTAACCACAGGTGTGTAGTGGCCAAGGCCTAGGGCAGCACATATCCAAGGGGCAGCAGGGGTCTGCAGGTGCAATAGCCTCATGTATACATATACATTAGATCATCTAACCACAGGTGTGTAGTGGCCCAGGCCTAGGGCAGCACATATCCAAGGGGCAGCAGGGGGCTGCAGGTGCGATAGCCTCACGTATACATATACATTAGATCATCTAACAACAGGTGTGTAGTGGCCAAGGCCTAGGGCAGCACATATCCAAGGGGCAGCAGGGGGCTGCAGGTGCGATAGCCTCACGTATACATATACATTAGATCATCTAACAACAGGTGTATAGTGGCCAAGGCCTAGGGCAGCACATATCCAAGGGGCAGCAGGGGGCTGCAGATGCGATAGCCTCACGTATACATATACATTAGATCATCTAACAACAGGTGTATAGTGGCCCAGGCCTAGGGCAGCACATATCCAAGGGGCAGCAAAGGGCCTGAAGATTCAATGGCAATGCCATAGACGCTTGCACAGACATGACTTTCTGATCTGACATCCTGTATATAAACAAAGCCACATGGACAGAGATAAGGCAAGCAGAAAATGGCGAACCTGGGTGTGGAGGGCACATGTGACTGAGCCGAGGGGACATAAAGCCTAAATACACCGCTGGTCTCCAGGGCACCAGGATTATGGGCAGATAGCGCAATGTCTTATCCAAGTCTGTACACAACAGATATACGATCTACACAATGACAGTTGTACTTTTCATACTGTGTTAAATAAATAGCATTTTATCAGTTCAGATAAAGTCAGGTGAGCTGCACATCACATGCAGGTACCATAATACATAGAAACATGGAGAGTATATTTTAACCCATTGTTGTATATTGTATTCCATGTGAATCATTAGATTTCCAGAATGCTCGGCCAATTTGTCTTTTTAATATTGATCATGTTCTACAAAACATAACCAGAACCCTTGGGGTCCAACACGCCGGGCACTCTCCAACCACTCAGTCCTTTCTAATTGTTTCTGAAGGATGAAGTCACTGAGGTACGATGAGCTCACTACAGATTATTATTAAATTAGCCCTCGTAGTTCCCTCGGTCCTCGCAAAAGACAGCTTTTTGCTTTTTGCGAGGACCGATTCCCCAATACGCCCCTCGCAGCCTGCTTTGAGAGATGACACAGAAAAATGGCTGAGAATAGGCTCCGAGAGCGCTACGTAGTCACACGCAGCCATAAATCTATGAGGTGAATCTCACACCTCGGAAGAATCCCTAAGGGCACAAAAAGTGCTAGCAAGGGATCCTAAAGCCTCTACGTGCTGCCTCGGAGCAGCCCGACACCGCCGTGTGATGCTCCCCCCCCGCTCCCTATACACATCCCCATAATGCAGGGGTCCCTATAGAGACCCCTGCAGCCTCCCCACATTAACCCCTTGCAGCGGGGCTCCCCGATCGGCATCAATCAGGCCCCCACTGCATTTCAAAATTTAAAATTCCCCGCCACAGGTCCTTAAAGGGCTCACGGCACACTATTAACCTATCCCAGCTACGGCACCTAAAATTAACCCTCCTCTATGCTGGGGGTCCCCTTTGGGACCTCCAAAGTCTCCCCAATATTAACCCCTCGCTGCAGGGGTCCATAGGGACACCTGCAGCCCCTCCACATTAACCCCTTGCAGCGGGGTCCCCCGATCGGCACCGATCGTGACCCCACTGCAATTCCAAATTCAAATTTCCCGCCTTGCAGGTCCTTAAAGCTAAAAAAATATTAAACCTAGGAGTACCCTCCAGGCAACTAAAATTAACCCCATCACTCATGGGGCTCTAAACAGACCCCATAAGCCTTAATTAACCCTGTCACTCATAATGGACAATACAGACCCCCATAAGCCCTTAATTAACTCTGTCACTCATGCCTATTAATACAGACCCCCATAAGCACTTTATTAACCCTATAACCCATGAGACAATAAATTACCCCCTCAGTCCAATAGGGGTCTATATAGACCACTATAGGTCACTATTAACCCCTAGGTTAACCCTACAAGTGCCATGAGGATTCCCCATGACCCTCATTACAAAGTCTAAGCACTACACTATTAAAGTTACCTATACCCCATTAACACATACTAAACCCTATCTAACCATAACTGGGCCAATCTAACCCCATCTAGCCCTTATTTAATCACATCTATGAGGGTCTATACAGACCTCCCATAAGCCTCCATCTAACCCCATCCCTTATGGCGGTCTATACAGACCCCCGTAAGCCTCTAGTTAACCCAATCAGTCCAATAAGGGTCTATGAAGACCCTCATAGGACAATTAGAAGCCTATTAGTAACCCCTTAAGTGCTATGACGGTCCTCCAGGACCCTCATGACACCAAGTACAAACACTACACTTTTCCCCCTCCAATAAACCACTAAATCTAAACTACCCCCCCTACCTAACACTACCTAACCCCCTATTAAACCCCCCACCCATTCTAATTACATAAAATAAAAAAAACTAAGGTACATAAAATAAAAAAGGACAAAAAAAAACACACATAACAAACCCCTCCGCCACTACATAAACTTAAAAAACAACATTATACACCTGCAAAGGAAAAGGCATACATAAATACACATAACATTACAGTCATAACTATACACCTAACTACAATATATTTCCCCCTATCTATACCTAACCCCCAATCTAAACATCACCCCCTATCTATACCTAACCCTCAATCTAAACATCACCCCCTATCTATACCTAACCCCCAATCTAAACATCACCCCCTATCTATACCTAACCCTCAATCTAAACATCACCCCCTATCTATACCTAACCCTCAATCTAAACATCACCCCCTATCTTTTTTAAACCGAAGGCACTATTGCTTTCAGCCAATCACAATGAGATACACCCCCATGGGGTGATTGGCTGAAGGCATCTGCGCCTTCTGATTGGCTGCAGTCTGATTGACAGTGACAACAGCCAATCAGTAGGCGCTATTGCTTTCAGCCAATCACAGTGGGATACACCCCCACGGGGTGATTGGCTGTTGTCACTGTCAGACTGCAGCCAATCAGAAGGCGCAGATGCCTTCAGCCAATCACCCCGTGAGGGTGTATCCCATTGTGATTGGCTAAAAGCAATAGTGCCTTCTGATTGGTTTAAAAAAGACAGTTCCTTCAGCCAATCAGAATGGGATATAGGGATGCATCTCATCCTGATTGGCTGAAAAGGCTGTAAATCACATTTCAGCCAATTTTCTACCAGAAGAGGCTCTGGAGACCTAATTAGCCTCGGGGAGCTCCGCGAGTGCGGAGCTCCATTAGTTTTTTTATTTTTTTAGAGCGCAGATTCAGAAAGGGCCCAGCCGGGGCAGAAGAGGAGAAGGCCGGGGACATCAGGGACAGGTAAGTTTTCAATTTATAATGTTTATATTTTATTTATTTGTTGTGTTTGATGTATGTGTGACTAATGTTATGTATCTTTTTTCCAGGGGCCAAGCAGAAGAAGATGGATGGGGATATGCTGGAAAGGTAAGTTTAATACTGTATTTGAACAATATTTTTATTCTATGTAATGTTTATTTTTTTAATAATCTGATGTTTCTTATTTTCCTAGGGGGTGTGATCAGAAGTGACATCTGCAAAGGTAAGTGATCTTATTTATTCTATTTTAGCTTAGATTTAGGGGGTATTGTATAGATAGGGGTGACATTTAGATTGGGGGTTAGGTATAGATGGGGGTGATGTTTAGATTGGGGGTTAGGTATAGATAGGGGGTGATGTTTAGATTGGGGGTTAGGTATAGATGGGGGTGAGGTTTAGATTGGGGGTTAGATATAGATAGGGGGTGATGTCTAGGTAGGGGGAAATGTATTGTAGTTAGGTGTATTTTTATAATGTAATATTATGTGTATTTGTGTATGCCTTTTCCTTTGCAGGTGTGTAATGTTTTTTTTATTTTATGTAGTGGCGGGGGGGTGTCATGTTTTTTTTTTTTTGTAGTGGGGGGGGGGGGTTCTAATGTCATTTTTTGTTTTGTGTACCTTAGGTTTTTTATTTTATCTTATTAGTAGGATGTAGTGTAGTGTTTGTGCTTCATGTCATGAGGGTGCTGGAGGACCCACATGGCACTTATGGGGTTAATAATAGGCTTCTAATTGTCCTATGTGGGTCTTCATAGATTCTTATGGGACTGATTGGGTTAACTAGAGGCTTACAGGGGTCTGTATAGACCCTCCTAAGTGATGGGATTAAATAGGGCTAGATGGGGTTAAATAGGCCCAGTTAGGGTTACTAGGTCCAGATAGGTTTAAATATGCCCAATTAGGGTTAGATTGGCCCAGTTTTAGTTTTAGATAGGGTTTAGTATGGGTAATTTAAAAAATTTAAATGCAGTGGGGGCCTGATCTATGCTGATCGAGGACCCCGTCACTGCAAGGGGTTTATGTGGGGGGCTGCGGGGTCCCTATGGACCCCTGCAGCAAGTGGTTAATGCGGGTCACTTCGGGGGTCCTGATGTTGGAGTACCCCCCACAGCAGGGCTTATATGTAGGACTGCCGCGGAGGTCCCGTTCAGGACCCCCACAACTGATGAGGTGGGGGAGCCTGCGAGATCATCTCGCCGGCCGTCACTCCTCATGTACAGTTTCTCCGGGTTGATATGGACGGCCCTGCTGCGTAGCTCACATGTTGCTCGCAGCAGGGCTAATTTAATAGCGTTGTAACTTTTCAAAATTTGCAGCACGGGCTTAAGTAGAAAACTTGTATCTACGAGGCTGTAATTTAATAAGGCTGTTAATTCTCCCGTATCTACGTTATTCTGTGCAGCCTCTTGTTACATTGAGATCATGCTACCATGGGATAACATAGGTACAGATGAGGTCTCAGCTCACTAGTGTAACCGCTCTCAAAGTGACTACAATCCAGAGCTACGAGAGCGCTTTGTAATATCCTGTATTTTCACAATTCTCCATTAATTCATCAGCATTTGGCGGCTCTTTCTGCTGCTTGGTGGATGGGAGTGAAGGGGGATTGATTCTGTCCAGATCATCAATACTCAAGATTGTGAAGTTTCAGCTAAAACCATGATTCCTGTAAACTGCACTTTACTGAAAATGTTTAATGCAGCCGGAAACTGGGCTGTTTCAGAGAAAAAAAACACGATTGATTTTCATCCAGGATATCTATTGTCTGAGAAAAGATAGTAAGAGGTGAGAGAGGGAGGGGTAAAGGTGAGAGGGGCAAAAAAGAGAAGAATGCATCAGGGTGAAAGTATCAGGGGGAACAATGTAACAAAGTAACTGAGGATGAGACAAATAAGACAACGCATCAACTACAAAGTCCTGTCTTTATATACCGGGAACGTAACCTCTATCACATATATAGTTGTCAGCAATGCAGGTTGTAGCATAGCGTGGCCACCACAACTGCGCAACAAAGGCGTTGCTTGCACTGGTGGAGATGAGCGCCGTAGGCATTTGCGAGGTGGAGGCTCCCACGTCGGCTGCAATGAGCCAAAGGCTCATTGCTGGCCGCAAATGCGGACCCTCGCAAAGAAAGGTGCCGCATTTGCGAGGTGGAGGCTCTACAGCGCCTCACAACCGGTTACAAACGACCACGCAATCACTAATTACGGATTTACACAAAAAAATACGACCTGAGGAACTTAGAAAATAAAAATTTGCGGACTCGCAAAAATACGACCTTAGCGGACAACTCGCGCACAGCGGCATACATTAAAAAACACAAAAATACACACTAAAATACAATAAAAACCGTACCCACAGCAAGGGGGCACCCAGGACCTCTGCAACAAGTTAAACCTCCATTTCAGTCAAATTTACAAAGTTTACAGACTCGAAAATCCCCTAAGCGAGAGAAAAAATGGCCGACGGAAAAAAACAAAACGAGGCTACATGACCCCTAAAGCTGCAAAACACAGCAAAGCTAATACGGCTTTTACAAAAACCTGTAGGACCTACAACACACACCATTAGCAAGGACGCTACATCATCCACAGACGCGTACCACATACACATTAGCTGCCATTTTACAACACTAACTTACACAATGCGGAAGTACACAGCTACTGTAACGGCTTCCCCTCGTGCACGCAGCCTATTTACACTACACAATGCGCACATTGCTGACACTTACACCTCAGCTCCACAACACTGCAAACCTACATTGTATGCTGCAGGAATATCAAAACAGATTGTCAGCTCTTCAGCACAATGCTTCCTGCATGTATTACTTACAAATAGGTAAAGTATATTCATTTATGATTTCATTAATTAACTAGCATAATAAAAATAAAATAGACAGAAAAAAAAACAAACAAAAAAACACCACACTAGTAGCGCAAACAACCACAAACACCTTCACTGCGCCACCCACAAGGAGCGCCAAAGCTGCTCATAGGACACAAACTACACCAGGGGAGAGCCTTGCAATAAGCCACAAAACGAGATCACTGTGGACCTTTCCCAGCAAAAGCGCCTATGATAACAACAAATACACCAACCCAGAGGCTCGCAATGAGCGCCAAAGGTGCTCACTGCCAGCTACAGGATGAGCGCCAAAGGTGCTCAGCACCAGCCTCCCAATGAGCGCACAAGGATCTCAGACAACTGAAACACTTACTCTCTGTGGCAAACAGCATTACCTGCCTTACAATTTTATTGAACCATTTTTTGACGGGCAAGTTGCTAGTATAACATAATTACATTACGTGGTTATTAAGAATAAAATATACAGATAGATTCATTAAACCCAATATCATTTATTTATCAATGACTAAATATATTGATCACAAAAACAGATTTGATGGTTGATAAGAATCAAAATGACCCATTTAGTATGCCTATTCTATCTACCAAAACATGTGGCTTAAATAACTCTTTGGCTTATCCCACAGCTTGTCCCCGTTATCTATGACTTTTTCTGTCCTCGTGGCTTCCATTTGTGGTAAGATAATATATTTGCTGGTCTCTCTCATCCCACAACGTATACATTTTTGGATCGTCGAGTCTTCCCCGATACATTTAGATGTTAGACCCTGCACCATTTTAGTCGCCCTTCTTGTCTCATTTGTAAATATCTCTAGAACTGTACACTGTATCTAGCTGGGATCTGAGATCTATAGCGTGACATTAGACTCTAGAGTCTTTAAGGTGTTATTATCACATAGATAGTTGTGGACCAAGAACGTTGTCGGTAACGTTTGCGATGTTGGTCATGCAGCTGCGACCTTGCGCCGTGCAAAGCGTGGCGAGCCGTGTACGGCACACGACTTAGGCTACATGAGCGCCAAAGGCGCTCTTCTGCGAAGTGTAAGGAAGTGAGGAGAGCCGTGTACAGTGCAGGACTTAGGTTGGATGAGCGACAAAGGCGCTCATCTGCAAAGCTTTGCCTGCAATGAGCGGACCATACAGTAGGCGGGAGGAAAGGTGCCAAAGGCTTATCGCGAGAAGGAGAAGCTTGCAATGAGCGCAATGAGCGCCGAAGGTGATCAGTGCAAGCAGGAAAGTTGAAGTACATGGGGGAGAGGCTCGCAATGAGCGCCAAAGATGCTCAGTGCGGGGCTCGCGATGAGCGCCGAAGGTGCTCAAAGGAGCAAAAGTCTCACATTGTGTGGCAAACAGCATTGCCAGCCTTGCAATTTTAGTCCCGTCATTTTTGATGGGCAAGCTGTTTTTATTGCATGTAATTTACCGAATGAAATTTTTGTATAGAAGTTATAATAATCAAGTAAAAAAGGTAAAAAGAACCTCTTTTCTCCTGTGAGTTCCTCTTTCAAAACAAACAAGCATCCTCCTGGCATCTCGCGTTATTTGCCCAATATAAGATATTCTGAAACAATAAAGGACTCGATTCAGTCTCACCCCAGGGAAACAAACCGTTTCTATTCTAATCTTACACTAAAAAATAAATCTCGTTTATTTCTGGATCCAACATCCACCATGTACAATTTGTGAGAGAGCGCGTCATCTCCTGCCAGTATAAAAGTCTGATTTGTGTCTTTTCTTATAATTCAGTGAATCTCATCCATGTTTGGAAGCCAAGACAGAATTCAATTGATTTTGGTCAATACAAAATAATGATTGTTGGAAAAAAAGTACCATTTCCCACTACCCTCAGTGCGCTACCTGAACCCGCGCACATGGTATCTACCGCAGGTCTGACATTCTCTGGTATATCCATCATAAGGGACTTCTCTACTTGGCTTAAAGATCTTTTTACAGAAAACCATCTCAGACTGAGAAGATAAGAAGACATTATAGTGAAGAAGAACAGCAGCACCTGGGTCTAATGACTGTAATTACATTTAAGATTCACTTTTAATCAATTGATATGAATTTTATTAATGATAAATAGGTAATTAAAACATCTATATTAGCGATTCTCAACCCTTATCGAGCCAGGGACCAAACATAATTTCCATTATAAATTGATCAGTTCTTCAATAATCTATGTACTTCTGGGTCAATCTCTCCTCGTTATTAATGTTCTACATAACACTCGTGTCTCTCTTTCAACCAAACTCCAATTTCCCTCTCTCTTTGACGAGCAGAAAAGGTCCCAAAGTAGTATTGCCCCTGACTTGACAAAGAGAGGTCGCTCTCGAAAGCTCGCCATGAAAACTATGAATATGTTTGTCCAATAAAAAAGGTATCACTATATACGGCAATACTCTGATTATATATATATATATATATATATATATACACACACACACACACAGGTTCTCACCCCCCCCGAGGATAAATCACTTACTTATGAATTCACAATATGACATCAGAGCTCTATTAGAAGGGTCTATACTATAAACCATATCAGGGTCCTAGAGCCCCTCTCCTCTGCAAAATAAACCAATCAAGCACCACACTGCAGGCTCCGTGCCTATGCAGTTGCATATAATATTTTATATTCTGTATTTTATTTTTACTTGATAAAATGATTTAGCATAATTCCTCAGAAGCATATAACTTCACTTTCCAAATCATATGAGATCCATTAAGAAATCCTACAATAAGTGTATTTCTCCATTCTTCAAATGTCATGTCCGCAGCGGTGATGTTTTGCCTGTAATGCTCATGGAACACGATACCTTCAATAAAACCAATAAAATAAAAAATAAAAGAAATCCTACAATTTTTATATTTCCATGAAGGACACACTTAATCCTCAAAGTGAAACCTATTAGACAGGACATAACTTAGGATATAATCTGCACTGGAGAAAAGACTGTTAGATAAAGGGACACAGAAAACGACCAATTTATTGAAGAAAATAAAATGACACAAAATAAAATAAATGCAATATGTTGTAATTAAAAAATCTTAGTTGAAGTGCCTTAAAATTGGTACAGACATTGTGTATAGCTTAAATGAAAGTTATACTCTCTCAGGTTACATTGTTTTATCAATAATAGTTCATGGAGATTAGCATTGGGGGCTACTAAAGAGGATAATGGTGTCCTTGTATCTGTGTGTGCTCGGCTACGGTATGACTGCTAACCATTACCTTAATGTATACATAAAATAACTAACGTCTATATATTAGAAGCTATTGTTTTTATGGTTATTTTGATGTTTTTTGTGTCTGTCACTATTCTATATACTTTTGTACAAACTCTTATAGATGGTTTCATACCTTATGTCCATCTCTTTACTGTAAATCTTATCCACAAACTCAATAAGAATGAATGAAAGTACAAATCCCTTTGCAATGTATGGGAGTGATAACATAACCAGCCTGCCTGCAGCTTCCTATATGTGACAATCACTGGTGTAAGAAAGGAATATACACAGACAAAGAAAGGGTTAACAGTATATAATCCACATATGTAACCATTTACAAACCCGTATACTGATCATGCATGACCCTCAGGCTACAAGTAACACATCTCCTTCTCCTGGTGATCACAAGAATGCTCTGACATATCTCTAATACCTGGATCCTGCTTAGATTGTAAGCTCCTATGACAACAGGCTGATATAAAGGTTTGTCTATTCACTGTATCCCCTGTATGTAGCCCCATAGAATATGTTGGCGCTTTATAAATAAACAATAATAATAAATTGTATAATGTAAAAGTATAATGCATTGAAATGTTTTAGGTAGATATAATGAGCGGATTAGGTTAGCTTTTCGGCTCTTCTCTATTTATCAGTGTTGGCGCAGCAGGCGTGGGGTTTCTGATTTGGGGCACACTTATTGATAGTATTCAAACCACTCAGAACAGAGATATTCCAGCAAACACGTATCTAGTTCTGAGCTCTGTATAAAACAAATCTCTAATAATGATGGTTTTGTCCTCAAACTGTATTTACGTTGCAGCGCTGCCATCTAGTGGTGATACCCTATCTCACCTGTAGCCCACCTACCTCTGGGGTCTCCTCACTCTGTGCACTCTGGATCAGACTGATAATAACACATAGAGCTCCGGGCAGCACCACGAGGGTGTCATCCCCTGCACATCTGAAAAGACAACACAACGTGTGAATGGGAGCATTGTCACAGCCTATATACCATGATTATTACCACACGTCACTGGTACACACGGAGCAAATGCAGTTGTGGAGTAAGTTCTACACTTAATTAATTTTGAGACTTCTATAGGTGCGGCCCCTCTAGTGACTTCCCAAATGGAGCATACATTACAGGACTGTATATGAGCTAATCATAAACACGCTGCATTGTATAGTACCACTGAGCATCTATATGAGCTAATCATAAACACGCTGCATTGTATAGTTCCACTGAGTATCTATATGAGCTAATCATAAACACGCTGCATTGTATAGTACCACTGAGTATCTATATGAGCTAATCATAAACACGCTGCATTGTATAGTACCACTGAGTATCTATATGATCTAATCCTAAAGACGCTGCATTGTATAGTGCCACTGAGTATCTATAGCTAATCATAAACACGCTGCATTGTATAGTACCGCTGAGTATCTATAGCTAATCATAAACACGCTGCATTGTATAGTACCACTGAGTATCTATATGAGCTAATCATAAACACGCTGCATTGTATAGTACCACTGAGTACCTATATGAGCTAATCATAAACACGCTGCATTGTATAGTACCACTGAGTATCTATATGAGCTAATCATAAACACGCTGCATTGTATAGTACCGCTGAGTATCTATATGAGCTAATCATAAACACGCTGCATTGTATAGTACCGCTGAGTATCTATATGAGCTAATCATAAACACGCTGCATTGTATAGTACCACTGAGTATCTATATGAGCTAATCATAAACACGCTGCATTGTATAGTACCGCTGAGTATCTATATGAGCTAATCATAAACACGCTGCATTGTATAGTACCGCTGAGTATCTATATGAGCTAATCATAAACACGCTGCATTGTATAGTACCGCTGAGTATCTATATGAGCTAATCCTAAACACGCTGCATTGTATAGTGCCACTGAGTAGCTAATCATAAACACACTGCATTGTATAGTACCACTGAGTACCTATATGAGCTAATCCTAAACACGCTGCATTGTATAGTACCACTGAGTATCTATATGAGCTAATCATAAACACGCTGCATTGTATAGTACCACTGAGTATCTATATGAGCTAATCATAAACACGCTGCATTGTATAGTACCACTGAGTACCTATATGAGCTAATCATAAACACGCTGCATTGTATAGTACCACTGAGTATCTATATGAGCTAATCATAAACACGCTGCATTGTATAGTACCTCTGAGTATCTATATGAGCTAATCATAAACACGCTGCATTGTATAGTGCCACTGAGTATCTATATGAGCTAATCATAAACACACTGCATTGTATAGTACCGCTGAGTATCTATATGAGCTAATCATAAACACGCTGCATTGTATAGTGCCACTGAGTATCTATATGAGCTAATCATAAACACGCTGCATTGTATAGTACCACTGAGTATCTATATGAGCTAATCATAAACACGCTGCATTGTATAGTACCGCTGAGTATCTATATGAGCTAATCATAAACACGCTGCATTGTATAGTACCGCTGAGTATCTATATGAGCTAATCATAAACACGCTGCATTGTATAGTACCACTGAGTACCTATATGAGCTAATCATAAACACGCTGCATTGTATAGTACCGCTGAGTATCTTTATGAGCTAATCATAAACACGCTGCATTGTATAGTACCACTGAGTATCTATATGAGCTAATCCTAAACACGCTGCATTGTATAGTACCGCTGAGTATCTATATGAGCTAATCATAAACACACTGCATTGTATAGTACCACTGAGTATCTATATGAGCTAATCATAAACACGCTGCATTGTATAGTGCCACTGAGTACCTATATGAGCTAATCATAAACACGCTGCATTGTATAGTACCGCTGAGTATCTATATGAGCTAATCCTAAACACGCTGCATTGTATAGTACCACTGATTATCTATATGAGCTAATCATAAACACGCTGCATTGTATAGTACCACTGAGTATCTATATGAGCTAATCCTAAACACGCTGCATTGTATAGTACCGCTGAGTATCTATATGAGCTAATCATAAACACGCTGCATTGTATAGTACCGCTGAGTATCTATATGAGCTAATCATAAACACGCTGCATTGTATAGTACCACTGAGTATCTATATGAGCTAATCCTAAACACGCTGCATTGTATAGTACCACTGAGTATCTATATGAGCTAATCATAAACACGCTGCATTGTATAGTACCGCTGAGTATCTATATGAGCTAATCCTAAAGAAGCTGCATTGTATAGTACCACTGAGTACCTATATGAGCTAATCATAAACACGCTGCATTGTATAGTACCACTGAGTATCTATATGAGCTAATCATAAACACGCTGCATTGTATAGTACCGCTGAGTATCTATATGAGCTAATCATAAACACGCTGCATTGTATAGTACCACTGAGTATCTATATGAGCTAATCGTAAACACGCTGCATTGTATAGTACCACTGAGTATCTATATGAGCTAATCCTAAAGACGCTGCATTGTATAGTACCACTGAGTACCTATATGAGCTAATCATAAACACGCTGCATTGTATAGTACCGCTGAGTATCTATATGAGCTAATCATAAACACGCTGCATTGTATAGTACCACTGAGTATCTATATGAGCTAATCATAAACACGCTGCATTGTATAGTGCCACTGAGTACCTATATGAGCTAATCGTAAACACGCTGCATTGTATAGTACCACTGAGTATCTATATGAGCTAATCGTAAACACGCTGCATTGTATAGTGCCACTGAGTATCTATATGAGCTAATCGTAAACACGCTGCATTGTATAGTGCCACTGAGTATCTATATGAGCTAATCCTAAACACACATAGCCCGTACATTTAGGTTTTGCAGAAAGTATTTTTACTTTAACCCCCTGTAACAAAATAAATGTGCAGTTTGTAATCGAGTATAAACTCTTCTGAGTATTATTAACCCCACGTTATCCACTGGTTTGGTACTTTCTCCGGTTTATATATCTCTCACAATGGGTTTGACAGAAGGACTGAAGTTAAATGTCTACAGCCTTATTAAATTGTGATTTGGCCAATTGTATAGGGCTCCATATAATATTGTTTTACAGAAGTTTTTAGTTAGTGACGACCTCGCTTTTGGATATAAGATCACTAACTAAAAACTTCTGTAAAACAATATTATATGGAGCCCTGTCCAATTGGCCAAATCACAATTTAATAAGGCTGCTAGTATTTAAAAGAACAGACTTGAGACACAAATGATATGCATGGGTTAAACAAATGTTCTCTGGATTCCTGAATAAACTGCTTTTGGAACAAAGTCAGGACGTTTTCCTGAGTCTAATCAGGACAGGATTTCTGATCCTAGTACACAAATAAGTCAGAAGATGGTCCTTTCTTTAAGATTCCATTGTGGTGAAATGTTACCTATATATAACCTTGATATGTCTTTAGAAAGCAAACACCTTTACATTTATGTTTTATGTGCTATTTGCTGCTGTCACAGGAGGTTGTGTCTTCATAAACTAATTAGCTTTTTATTACAATTAATGACGTCATTGGGTGGTACAGCTGCCACATTCCCATTGTGCAAATAGAAGCTTCCTCGCTATATAGAAACTCTCCTCCCATCTCAGAAACATAATCAGCAAAAAACTAAATTGTAGATTTCACATAAAAGTTAACAAAATATAATTTCTTTTAATTTGTAAAATCAGTTGGCACATTGTAAAGTGCAATTATTCAAAAAGAGTACATTTGTGTGACTTTCAGGACATAGAAAAAAAGCTTAAAATATGCAATATAATTTGTTAAAGGCACAGTGTGTTACTTTGTTACCCCTATTATGCTGTTTGTATAATCGTGAGGACCATGTACCTGGTTGGGTTTGTGTGGATGAAGTCCTCAATGGCCTCCTGTAGCCGATCTTCTGCCTCTCCTGTACATTCCCTCACCGGGAGCTCGATGGTAATGGCCTTGACACTGAGGTCTTGCCCTCCTTGGCTCAGGGTGCCAGTGGCCATGTCCAGCAGGAGGCCCAATATTATAAAACAATTTCTCAGTGATTGAGGACAAGAAGATTGGGTGTCCAGTATCTTCTGAAAAGGTCTAGAAGTTTGGGGTTCACCAGCACACCCAGAATATGGGCTCTTCGGAGGGGAAAAACAGCCCAGCTGCATTAGGTCCTCTGTCATCTTCTGGAAGACCTCGTGGCTCTGGACAAAGTGTTGGTTGGGGATATCATGGTACAGTGCAGCAGACATGGCACTCAGAGTGGCACGTATAAGTCTTAGGATATGGCCTGGCTGGACATGTGCCCAGCGTACTACAGGTATGTGATGCAGGGACCCCTCCATGTCTGACAAGAGGGACAGGAGCACGTCAAATCCAGCTGCATTATGGAAACTAGATCTCTCTCTAGAAGATCTCAGAACACGCTGGAGAGACTGAAAGATGGAAACAAAAAAAAGATACTTAATAGTAAACAAATAAGACATTTAATAAATTCATAAAAAAGTGAAGTAGATAAACACTTAATGGGAGTGAGAAGGTGGTGAATAAGGGTGTTGTAGGTAGAATAAGGAGACTGCAGGGCTGGGAGAAGCATGGGAGACAGAACTAGAAACAGAGAAGACGGTCTCAAACTGCAATATTTAGGACACGGTCTCCATATGTATTACATGAATGATCTACACACAACTGTACTTCTTATGACAGAGGTCCATATTAGGTGCACTCTTGAGAGGACAGCTCTCAGCAGCATTTCATTTTGACATGTATGTACTTGAACAAGAGGTCATGTTCTGAATGAAAAGGCTTGATTTAGATACATGTGAGGAAGTGATATTCCACTGGAGGAGAGGTAGACTCATGGAACAACCTGTTGGTCAGGTTCACAGTCACTATTAGCAAATACACGGAGAGACATGAGAAATAAAAAAGATCAGACAATGTCTTCAGTTTCACATTGGCATGGCCTCAAGGTTATACTGATACACAGCTACAAGTCAGTCTGGTGACAACCTGCATCACTTCAGCAGTGCCCCCAATGTGTGCACCCATGCTGCCCTAGGTGATGCTTCAATTCTGTGCTTCCTATTAGTCTCTCTGATGCACCCTATATCTGCACCTCTCCAAAAGCAGATTAATCTGTATCTGTGCAGTCTGTGCTTCCCATCACTCTCTATACAGCCCCCACATCTACCCCTGCACAGGGTATTTCATGTATTCTAGGGGTCTGCAGTCTATGCTTCCCATCACTCTCTCTACAGCCCCCACATCTACCCCTGCACAGGGTATTTCATGTACTCTAGGGGTCTGCAGTCTATGCTTCCCATCACTCTCTCTACAGCCCCCACATCTACCTCTGCACAGGGTATTTCATGTACTCTAGGGGTCTGCAGTCTGTGCTTCCCATCACTCTCTCTACAGCCCCCACATCTACCCCTGCACAGGGTATTTCATGTATTCTAGGGGTCTACAGTCTCTGCTTCCCATCACTCTCTCTACAGCCCCCACATATACCCCTGCACAGGGTATTTCATGTATTCTAGGGGTCTGCAGTCTGTGCTTCCCATCACTCTCTCTACAGCCCCCACATATACCCCTGCACAGGGTATTTCATGTATTCTAGGGGTCTACAGTCTCTGCTTCCCATCACTCTCTCTACAGCCCCCACATCTACCCCTGCACAGGGTATTTCATGTACTCTAGGGGTCTGCAGTCTGTGCTTCCCATCACTCTCTCTACAGCCCCCACATATACCCCTGCACAGGGTATTTCATGTACTCTAGGGGTCTGCAGTCTGTGCTTCCCATCACTCTCTCTACAGCCCCCACATCTACCCCTGCACAGGGTATTTCATGTATTCTAGGGGTCTGCAGTCTGTGCTTCCCATCACTCTCTCTACAGCCCCCACATCTACCCCTGCACAGGGTATTTCATGTACTCTAGGGGTCTGCAGTCTGTGCTTCCCATCACTCTCTCTACAGCCCCCACATCTACCCCTGCACAGGGTATTTCATGTATTCTAGGGGTCTGCAGTGTGTGCTTCCCATCACTCTCTCTACAGCCCCCACATCTACCCCTGCACAGGGTATTTCATGTACTCTAGGGGTCTGCAGTCTGTGCTTCCCATCACTCTCTCTACAGCCCCCACATCTACCCCTGCACAGGGTATTTCATGTATTCTAGGGGTCTGCAGTCTATGCTTCCCATCACTCTCTCTACAGCCCCCACATCTACCCCTGCACAGGGTATTTCATGTACTCTAGGGGTCTGCAGTCTGTGCTTCCCATCACTCTCTCTACAGCCCCCACATCTACCCCTGCACAGGGTATTTCATGTACTCTAGGGGTCTGCAGTCTGTGCTTCCCATCACTCTCTCTACAGCCCCCACATCTACCCCTGCACAGGGTATTTCATGTATTCTAGGGGTCTGCAGTCTGTGCTTCCCATCACTCTCTCTACAGCCCCCCACATCTACCCCTGCACAGGGTATTTCATGTACTCTAGGGGTCTGCAGTCTATGCTTCCCATCACTCTCTCTACAGCCCCCACATCTACCCCTGCACAGGGTATTTCATGTACTCTAGGGGTCTGCAGTCTATGCTTCCCATCACTCTCCCTACAGCCCCCACATCTACCCCTGCACAGGGTATTTCATGTACTCTAGGGGTTTGCAGTCTATGCTTCCCATCACTCTCTCTACAGCCCCCACATCTACCCCTGCACAGGGTATTTCATGTACTCTAGGGGTCTGCAGTCTGTGATTCCCATCACTCTCTCTACAGCCCCCACATCTACCCCTGCACAGGGTATTTCATGTACTCTAGGGGTCTGCAGTCTATGCTTCCCATCACTCTCTCTACAGCCCCCACATCTACCCCTGCACAGGGTATTTCATGTACTCTAGGGGTCTGCAGTCTGTGCTTCCCATCACTCTCTCTACAGCCCCCACATCTACCCCTGCACAGGGTATTTCATGTATTCTAGGGGTCTGCAGTCTGTGCTTCCCATCACTCTCTCTACAGCCCCCACATCTACCCCTGCACAGGGTATTTCATGTATTCTAGGGGTCTGCAGTCTGTGCTTCCCATCACTCTCTCTACAGCCCCCACATCTACCCCTGCACAGGGTATTTCATGTACTCTAGGGGTCTGCAGTCTGTGCTTCCCATCACTCTCTCTACAGCCCCCACATCTACCCCTGCACAGGGTATTTCATGTATTCTAGGGGTCTGCAGTCTGTGCTTCCCATCACTCTCTCTACAGCCCCCACATCTACCCCTGCACAGGGTATTTCATGTATTCTAGGGGTCTGCAGTCTGTGCTTCCCATCACTCTCTCTACAGCCCCCACATCTACCCCTGCACAGGGTATTTCATGTACTCTAGGGGTCTGCAGTCTATGCTTCCCATCACTCTCTCTACAGCCCCCACATCTACCCCTGCACAGGGTATTTCATGTACTCTAGGGGTCTGCAGTCTATGCTTCCCACCACTCTCTCTACAGCCCCCACATCTACCCCTGCACAGGGTATTTCATGTACTCTAGGGGTCTACAGTCTATGCTTCCCATCACTCTCTCTACAGCCCCCACATCTACCCCTGCACAGGGTATTTCATGTACTCTAGGGGTCTGCAGTCTGTGCTTCCCATCACTCTCTCTACAGCCCCCACATCTACCCCTGCACAGGGTATTTCATGTACTCTAGGGGTCTGCAGTCTGTGCTTCCCATCTCTCTCTCTACAGCCCCCACATCTACCCCTGCACAGGGTATTTCATGTACTCTAGGGGTCTGCAGTCTGTGCTTCCCATCACTCTCTCTACAGCCCCCACATCTACCCCTGCACAGGGTATTTCATGTACTCTAGGGGTCTGCAGTCTGTGCTTCCCATCACTCTCTCTACAGCCCCCACATCTACCCCTGCACAGGGTATTTCATGTACTCTAGGGGTCTGCAGTCTATGCTTCCCATCACTCTCTCTACAGCCCCCACATCTACCCCTGCACAGGGTATTTCATATACTCTAGGGGTCTGCAGTCTATGCTTCCCATCACTCTCTCTACAGCCCCCACATCTACCCCTGCACAGGGTATTTCATGTACTCTAGGGGTCTGCAGTCTGTGCTTCCCATCACTCTCTCTACAGCCCCCACATCTACCCCTGCACAGGGTATTTCATGTACTCTAGGGGTCTGCAGTCTGTGCTTCCCATCACTCTCTCTACAGCCCCCATATCTACCCCTGCACAGGGTATTTCATGTACTCTAGGGGTCTGCAGTCTGTGCTTCCCATCTCTCGCTCTACAGCCCCCACATCTACCCCTGCACAGGGTATTTCATGTACTCTAGGGGTCTGCAGTCTGTGCTTCCCATCACTCTCTCTACAGCCCCCACATCTACCCCTGCACAGGGTATTTCATGTACTCTAGGGGTCTGCAGTCTGTGCTTCCCATCTCTCTCTCTACAGCCCCCACATCTACCCCTGCACAGGGTATTTCATGTACTCTAGGGGTCTGCAGTCTGTGCTTCCCATCACTCTCTCTACAGCCCCCACATCTACCCCTGCACAGGGTATTTCATGTACTCTAGGGGTCTGCAGTCTGTGCTTCCAATCACTCTCTCTACAGCCGCCACATCTACCCCTGCACAGGGTATTTCATGTATTCTAGGGGTCTGCAGTCTGTGCTTCCCATCACTCTCTCTACAGCCCCCACATCTACCCCTGCACAGGGTATTTCATGTACTCTAGGGGTCTGCAGTCTGTGCTTCCCATCACTCTCTCTACATCCCCCACATCTACCCCTGCACAGGGTATTTCATGTACTCTAGGGGTCTGCAGTCTGTGCTTCCCATCACTCTCTCTACAGCCCCCACATCTACCCCTGCACAGGGTATTTCATGTACTCTAGGGTCTGCAGTCTGTGCTTCCCATCACTCTCTCTACAGCCCCCACATCTACCTCTGCACAGGGTATTTCATGTACTCTAGGGGTCTGCAGTCTGTGCTTCCCATCACTCTCTCTACAGCCCCCACATCTACCCCTGCACAGGGTATTTCATGTACTCTAGGGGTCTGCAGTCTGTGCTTCCCATCACTCTCTCTACAGCCCCCACATCTACCCCTGCACAGGGTATTTCATGTACTCTAGGGGTCTGCAGTCTGTGCTTCCCATCACTCTCTCTACAGCCCCCACATCTACCTCTGCACAGGGTATTTCATGTACTCTAGGGGTCTGCAGTCTGTGCTTCCCATCACTCTCTCTACAGCCCCCACATCTACCCCTGCACAGGGTATTTCATGTACTCTAGGGGTCTGCAGTCTGTGCTTCCCATCACTCTCTCTACAGCCCCCACATCTACCCCTGCACAGGGTATTTCATGTACTCTAGGGGTCTGCAGTCTGTGCTTCCCATCACTCTCTCTACAGCCCCCACATCTACCTCTGCACAGGGTATTTCATGTACTCTAGGGGTCTGCAGTCTATGCTTCCCATCACTCTCTCTACAGCCCCCACATCTACCCCTGCACAGGGTATTTCATGTACTCTAGGGGTCTGCAGTCTGTGCTTCCCATCACTCTCTCTACAGCCCCCACATCTACCCCTGCACAGGGTATTTCATGTACTCTAGGGGTCTGCAGTCTATGCTTCCCATCACTCTCTCTACAGCCCCCACATCTACCCCTGCACAGGGTATTTCATGTATTCTAGGGGTCTGCAGTCTGTGCTTCCCATCTCTCTCTCTACAGCCCCCACATCTACCCCTGCACAGGGTATTTCATGTACTCTAGGGGTCTGCAGTCTATGCTTCCCATCACTCTCTCTACAGCCCCCAAATCTACCCCTGCACAGGGTATTTCATGTACTCTAGGGGTCTGCAGTCTGTGCTTCCCATCACTCTCTCTACAGCCCCCACATCTACCCCTGCACAGGGTATTTCATGTATTCTAGGGGTCTGCAGTCTATGCTTCCCATCACTCTCTCTACAGCCCCCACATCTACCCCTGCACAGGGTATTTCATGTACTCTAGGGGTCTGCAGTCTGTGCTTCCCATCTCTCTCTCTACAGCCCCCACATCTACCCCTGCACAGGGTATTTCATGTACTCTAGGGGTCTGCAGTCTGTGCTTCCCATCACTCTCTCTACAGCCCCAACATCTACCCCTGCACAGGGTATTTCATGTACTCTAGGGGTCTGCAGTCTGTGCTTCCCATCACTCTCTCTACAGCCCCCACATCTACCCCTGCACAGGGTATTTCATGTACTCTAGGGGTCTGCAGTCTATGCTTCCCATCACTCTCTCTACAGCCCCCACATCTACCCCTGCACAGGGTATTTCATGTACTCTAGGGGTCTGCAGTCTATGCTTCCCATCACTCTCTATACAGCCCCCACATCTACCCCTGCACAGGGTATTTCATGTACTCTAGGGGTCTGCAGTCTGTGCTTCCCATCACTCTCTCTACAGCCCCCCACATCTACCCCTGCACAGGGTATTTCATGTATTCTAGGGGTCTGCAGTCTGTGCTTCCCATCACTCTCTCTACAGCCCCCCACATCTACCCCTGCACAGGGTATTTCATGTACTCTAGGGGTCTGCAGTCTATGCTTCCCATCACTCTCTCTACAGCCCCCCCATCTACCCCTGCACAGGGTATTTCATGTACTCTAGGGGTCTGCAGTCTGTGCTTCCCATCACTCTCTCTACAGCCCCCACATCTACCCCTGCACAGGGTATTTCATATACTCTAGGGGTCTGCAGTCTGTGCTTCCCATCACTCTCCCTACAGCCCCCACATCTACCCCTGCACAGGGTATTTCATGTACTCTAGGGGTCTGCAGTCTGTGCTTCCCATCACTCTCTCTACAGCCCCCACATCTACCCCTGCACAGGGTATTTCATGTACTCTAGGGGTCTGCAGTCTGTGCTTCCCATCACTCTCTCTACAGCCCCCACATCTACCCCTGCACAGGGTATTTCATGTACTCTAGGGGTCTGCAGTCTGTGCTTCCCATCACTCTCTCTACAGCCCCCACATCTACCCCTGCACAGGGTATTTCATGTACTCTAGGGGTCTGCAGTCTATGCTTCCCATCACTCTCTCTACAGCCCCCACATCTACCCCTGCACAGGGTATTTCATGTACTCTAGGGGTCTGCAGTCTGTGCTTCCCATCACTCTCTCCACAGCCCCCCCATCTACCCCTGCACAGGGTATTTCATGTACTCTAGGGGTCTGCAGTCTGTGCTTCCCATCACTCTCTCTACAGCCCCCACATCTACCCCTGCACAGGGTATTTCATGTACTCTAGGGGTCTGCAGTCTATGCTTCCCATCACTCTCTCTACAGCCCCCACATCTACCCCTGCACAGGGTATTTCATGTACTCTAGGGGTCTGCAGTCTGTGCTTCCCATCACTCTCTCTACAGCCCCCACATCTACCCCTGCACAGGGTATTTCATGAACTCTAGGGGTCTGCAGTCTGTGCTTCCCATCACTCTCTCTACAGCCCCCACATCTACCCCTGCACAGGGTATTTCATGTACTCTAGGGGTCTGCAGTCTATGCTTCCCATCACTCTCTCTACAGCCCCCACATCTACCCCTGCACAGGGTATTTCATGTACTCTAGGGGTCTGCAGTCTATGCTTCCCATCACTCTCTCTACAGCCCCCACATCTACCCCTGCACAGGGTATTTCATGTACTCTAGGGGTCTGCAGTCTGTGATTCCCATCACTCTCTCTACAGCCCCCACATCTACCCGTGCACAGGGTATTTCATGTACTCTAGGGGTCTGCAGTCTGTGCTTCCCATCACTCTCTCTCTACAGCCCCCACATCTACCCCTGCACAGGGTATTTCATGTACTCTAGGGGTCTGCAGTCTATGCTTCCCATCACTCTCTCTACAGCCCCCACATCTACCCCTGCACAGGGTATTTCATGTACTCTAGGGGTCTGCAGTCTATGCTTCCCATCACTCTCTCTACAGCCCCCACATCTACCCCTGCACAGGGTATTTCATATACTCTAGGGGTCTGCAGTCTATGCTTCCCATCACTCTCTCTACAGCCCCCACATCTACCCCTGCACAGGGTATTTCATGTACTCTAGGGGTCTGCAGTCTGTGCTTCCCATCACTCTCTCTACAGCCCCCACATCTACCCCTGCACAGGGTATTTCATGTACTCTAGGGGTCTGCAGTCTGTGCTTCCCATCACTCTCTCTACAGCCCCCACATCTACCCCTGCACAGGGTATTTCATGTACTCTAGGGGTCTGCAGTCTGTGCTTCCCATCTCTCGCTCTACAGCCCCCACATCTACCCCTGCACAGGGTATTTCATGTACTCTAGGGGACTGCAGTCTGTGCTTCCCATCTCTCTCTCTACAGCCCCCACATCTACCCCTGCACAGGGTATTTCATGTACTCTAGGGGTCTGCAGTCTGTGCTTCCCATCACTCTCTCTACAGCCCCCACATCTACCCCTGCACAGGGTATTTCATGTACTCTAGGGGTCTGCAGTCTGTGCTTCCCATCACTCTCTCTACAGCCGCCACATCTACCCCTGCACAGGGTATTTCATGTACTCTAGGGGTCTGCAGTCTGTGCTTCCCATCACTCTCTCTACAGCCCCCACATCTACCCCTGCACAGGGTATTTCATGTACTCTAGGGGTCTGCAGTCTGTGCTTCCCGTCACTCTCTCTACAGCCCCCACATCTACCCCTGCACAGGGTATTTCATGTACTCTAGGGGTCTGCAGTCTGTGCTTCCCATCACTCTCTCTACAGCCCCCACATCTACCCCTGCACAGGGTATTTCATGTATTCTAGGGGTATGCAGTCTATGCTTCGCATCACTCTCTCTACAGCCCCCACATCTACCCCTGCACAGGGTATTTCATGTATTCTAGGGGTCTGCAGTCTATGCTTCCCATCACTCTCTCTACAGCCCCCACATCTACCCCAGCACAGGGTATTTCATGTACTCTAGGGGTCTGCAGTCTGTGCTTCCCATCACTCTCTCTACAGCCCCCACATCTACCCCTGCACAGGGTATTTCATGTACTCTAGGGGTCTGCAGTCTGTGCTTCCCATCACTCTCTCTACAGCCCCCACATCTACCCCTGCACAGGGTATTTCATGTATTCTAGGGGTCTGCAGTCTGTGCTTCCCATCACTCTCTCTACAGCCCCCCACATCTACCCCTGCACAGGGTATTTCATGTACTCTAGGGGTCTGCAGTCTGTGCTTCCCATCACTCTCTCTACAGCCCCCACATCTACCCCTGCACAGGGTATTTCATGTACTCTAGGGGTCTGCAGTCTGTGCTTCCCATCACTCTCTCTACAGCCCCCACATCTACCCCTGCACAGGGTATTACATGTACTCTAGGGGTCTGCAGTCTGTGCTTCCCATCACTCTCTCTACAGCCCCCACATCTACCCCTGCACAGGGTATTTCATGTATTCTAGGGGTCTGCAGTCTGAGCTTCCCATCACTCTCTCTACAGCCCCCACATCTACCCCTGCACAGGGTATTTCATGTACTCTAGGGGTCTGCAGTCTGTGCTTCCCATCACTCTCTCTACAGCCCCCACATCTACCCCTGCACAGGGTATTTCATGTATTCTAGGGGTCTGCAGTCTGTGCTTCCCATCACTCTCTCTACAGCCCCCACATCTACCCCTGCACAGGGTATTTCATGTACTCTAGGGGTCTGCAGTCTGTGCTTCCCATCACTCTCTCTACAGCCCCCACATCTACCCCAGCACAGGGTATTTCATGTACTCTAGGGGTCTGCAGTCTGTGCTTCCCATCACTCTCTCTACAGCCCCCACATCTACCCCTGCACAGGGTATTTCATGTACTCTAGGGGTCTGCAGTCTGTGCTTCCCATCACTCTCTCTACAGCCCCCACATCTACCCCTGCACAGGGTATTTCATGTACTCTAGGGGTCTGCAGTCTGTGCTTCCCATCACTCTCTCTACAGCCCCCACATCTACCCCTGCACAGGGTATTTCATGTACTCTAGGGGTCTGCAGTCTATGCTTCCCATCACTCTCTCTACAGCCCCCACATCTACCCCTGCACAGGGTATTTCATGTACTCTAGGGGTCTGCAGTCTATGCTTCCCATCACTCTCTCTACAGCCCCCACATCTACCTCTGCACAGGGTATTTCATGTACTCTAGGGGTCTGCAGTCTGTGCTTCCCATCACTCTCTCTACAGCCCCCACATCTACCCCTGCACAGGGTATTTCATGTACTCTAGGGGTCTGCAGTCTATGCTTCCCATCACTCTCTCTACAGCCCCCACATCTACCCCTGCAAAGGGTATTTCATATACTCTAGGGGTCTGCAGTCTGTGCTTCCCATCTCTCTCTCTACAGTCCCCACATCTACCCCTGCACAGGGTATTTCATGTATTCTAGGGGTCTGCAGTCTGTGCTTCCCATCACTCTCTCTACAGCCCCCACATCTACCCCTGCACAGGGTATTTCATGTACTCTAGGGGTCTGCAGTCTGTACTTCCCATCACTCTCTCTACAGCCCCCACATCTACCCCTGCACAGGGTATTTCATGTACTCTAGGGGTCTGCAGTCTATGCTTCCCATCACTCTCTCTACAGCCCCCACATCTACCCCTGCACAGGGTATTTCATGTACTCTAGGGGTCTGCAGTCTATGCTTCCCATCACTCTCTCTACAGCCCCCACATCTACCCCTGCACAGGGTATTTCATGTACTCTAGGGGTCTGCAGTCTGTGCTTCCCATCACTCTCTCTACAGCCCCCACATCTACCCCTGCACAGGGTATTTCATGTACTCTAGGGGTCTGCAGTCTGTGCTTCCCATCACTCTCTCTACAGCCCCCACATCTACCCCTGCACAGGGTATTTCATGTATTCTAGGGGTCTGCAGTCTATGCTTCCCATCACTCTCTCTACAGCCCCCACATCTACCCCTGCACAGGGTATTTCATGTATTCTAGGGGTCTGCAGTCTGTGCTTCCCATCACTCTCTCTACAGCCCCCACATCTACCCCTGCACAGGGTATTTCATGTACTCTAGGGGTCTGCAGTCTATGCTTCCCATCACTCTCTCTACAGCCCCCACATCTACCCCTGCACAGGGTATTTCATGTACTCTAGGGGTCTGCAGTCTATGCTTCCCATCACTCTCTCTCTACAGCCCCCACATCTACCCCTGCACAGGGTATTTCATGTACTCTAGGGGTCTGCAGTCTGTGCTTCCCATCACTCTCTCTACAGCCCCCACATCTACCCCTGCACAGGGTATTTCATGTATTCTAGGGGTCTGCAGTCTGTGCTTCCCATCACTCTCTCTCTACAGCCCCCACATCTACCCCTGCACAGGGTATTTCATGTACTCTAGGGGTCTGCAGTCTATGCTTCCCATCTCTCTCTCTACAGCCCCCACATCTACCCCTGCACAGGGTATTTCATGTACTCTAGGGGTCTGCAGTGTGTGCTTCCCATCACTCTCTCTACAGCCCCCACATCTACCCCTGCACAGGGTATTTCATGTACTCTAGGGGTCTGCAGTCTGTGCTTCCCATCACTCTCTCTACAGCCCCCACATCTACCTCTGCACAGGGTATTTCATGTACTCTAGGGGTCTGCAGTCTATGCTTCCCATCACTCTCTCTCTACAGCCCCCACATCTACCCCTGCACAGGGTATTTCATGTACTCTAGGGGTCTGCAGTCTATGCTTCCCATCACTCTCTCTACAGCCCCCACATCTACCCCTGCACAGGGTATTTCATGTACTCTAGGGGTCTGCAGTCTGTGCTTCCCATCACTCTCTCTACAGCCCCCCACATCTACCCCTGCACAGGGTATTTCATGTATTCTAGGGGTCTGCAGTCTGTGCTTCCCATCACTCTCTCTACAGCCCCCACATCTACCCCTGCACAGGGTATTTCATGTACTCTAGGGGTCTGCAGTCTATGCTTCCCATCACTCTCTCTACAGCCCCCACATCTACCCCTGCACAGGGTATTTCATGTACTCTAGGGGTCTGCAGTCTGTGCTTCCCATCACTCTCTCTACAGCCCCCCATGTCTACCCCTGCACAGGGTATTTCATGTATTCTAGGGGTCTGCAGTCTATGCTTCCCATCACTCTCTCTACAGCCCCCACATCTACCCCTGCACAGGGTATTTCATGTACTCTAGGGGTCTGCAGTCTATGCTTCCCATCACTCTCTCTACAGCCCCCACATCTACCCCTGCACAGGGTATTTCATGTACTCTAGGGGTCTGCAGTCTATGCTTCCCATCACTCTCTCTACAGCCCCCACATCTACCCCTGCACAGGGTATTTCATGTACTCTAGGGGTCTGCAGTCTATGCTTCCCATCACTCTCTCTACAGCCCCCCACATCTACCCCTGCACAGGGTATTTCATGTACTCTAGGGGTCTGCAGTCTGTGCTTCCCATCACTCTCTCTACAGCCCCCACATCTACCCCTGCACAGGGTATTTCATGTATTCTAGGGGTCTGCAGTCTATGCTTCCCATCACTCTCTCTACAGCCCCCACATCTACCCCTGCACAGGGTATTTCATGTACTCTAGGGGTCTGCAGTCTGTGCTTCCCATCACTCTCTCTACAGCCCCCACATCTACCCCTGCACAGGGTATTTCATGTACTCTAGGGGTCTGCAGTCTTTGCTTCCCATCACTCTCTCTACAGCCCCCACATCTACCCCTGCACAGGGTATTTCATGTACTCTAGGGGTCTGCAGTCTGTGCTTCCCATCACTCTCTCTACAGCCCCCACATCTACCCCTGCACAGGGTATTTCATGTACTCTAGGGGTCTGCAGTCTGTGCTTCCCATCACTCTCTCTACAGCCCCCACATCTACCCCTGCACAGGGTATTTCATGTACTCTAGGGGTCTGCAGTCTGTGCTTCCCATCACTCTCTCTACAGCCCCCACCTCTACCCCTGCACAGGGTATTTCATGTACTCTAGGGGTCTGCAGTCTGTGCTTCCCATCACTCTCTCTACAGCCCCCACATCTACCCCTGCACAGGGTATTTCATGTATTCTAGGGGTCTGCAGTCTGTGCTTCCCATCACTCTCTCTACAGCCCCCACATCTACCCCTGCACAGGGTATTTCATGTACTCTAGGGGTCTGCAGTCTGTGCTTCCCATCTCTCTCTCTACAGCCCCCACATCTACCCCTGCACAGGGTATTTCATGTACTCTAGGGGTCTGCAGTCTGTGCTTCCCATCACTCTCTCTACAGCCCCCACATCTACCCCTGCACAGGGTATTTCATGTACTCTAGGGGTCTGCAGTCTGTGCTTCCCATCACTCTCTCTACAGCCCCCACATCTACCCCTGCACAGGGTATTTCATGTACTCTAGGGGTCTGCAGTCTGTGCTTCCCATCACTCTCTCTACAGCCCCCACATCTACCCCTGCACAGGGTATTTCATGTACTCTAGGGGTCTGCAGTCTGTGCTTCCCATCTCTCTCTCTACAGCCCCCACATCTACCCCTGCACAGGGTATTTCATGTACTCTAGGGGTCTGCAGTCTATGCTTCCCATCACTCTCTCTACAGCCCCCCACATCTACCCCTGCACAGGGTATTTCATGTCTAGGGGTCTGCAGTCTGTGCTTCCCATCACTCTCTCTACAGCCCCCACATCTACCCCTGCACAGGGTATTTCATGTACTCTAGGGGTCTGCAGTCTGTGCTTCCCATCACTCTCTCTACAGCCCCCACATCTACCCCTGCACAGGGTATTTCATGTACTCTAGGGGTCTGCAGTCTGTGCTTCCCATCACTCTCTCTACAGCCCCCACATCTACCCCTGCACAGGGTATTTCATGTATTCTAGGGGTCTGCAGTCTGTGCTTCCCATCACTCTCTCTACAGCCCCCACATCTACCCCTGCACAGGGTATTTCATGTACTCTAGGGGTCTGCAGTCTGTGCTTCCCATCACTCTCTCTACAGCCCCCACATCTACCCCTGCACAGGGTATTTCATGTACTCTAGGGGTCTGCAGTCTGTGCTTCCCATCACTCTCTCTACAGCCCCCACATCTACCCCTGCACAGGGTATTTCATGTACTCTAGGGGTCTGCAGTCTGTGCTTCCCATCACTCTCTCTACAGCCCCCACATCTACCCCTGCACAGGGTATTTCATGTACTCTAGGGGTCTGCAGTCTGTGCTTCCCATCACTCTCTCTACAGCCCCCACATCTACCCCTGCACAGGGTATTTCATGTACTCTAGGGGTCTGCAGTCTGTGCTTCCCATCACTCTCTCTACAGCCCCCACATCTACCCCTGCACAGGGTATTTCATGTACTCTAGGGGTCTGCAGTCTGTGCTTCCCATCACTCTCTCTACAGCCCCCACATCTACCCCTGCACAGGGTATTTCATGTACTCTAGGGGTCTGCAGTCTGTGCTTCCCATCACTCTCTCTACAGCCCCCACATCTACCCCTGCACAGGGTATTTCATGTACTCTAGGGGTCTGCAGTCTGTGCTTCCCATCACTCTCTCTACAGCCCCCACATCTACCCCTGCACAGGGTATTTCATGTACTCTAGGGGGTCTGCAGTCTGTGCTTCCCATCACTCTCTCTACAGCCCCCACATCTACCCCTGCACAGGGTATTTCATGTACTCTAGGGGTCTGCAGTCTGTGCTTCCCATCACTCTCTCTACAGCCCCCACATCTACCCCTGCACAGGGTATTTCATGTACTCTAGGGGTCTGCAGTCTGTGCTTCCCATCACTCTCTCTACAGCCCCCCGCATCTACCCCTGCACAGGGTATTTCATGTACTCTAGGGGTCTGCAGTCTGTGCTTCCCATCACTCTCTCTACAGCCCCCACATCTACCCCTGCACAGGGTATTTCATGTACTCTAGGGGTCTGCAGTCTGTGCTTCCCATCACTCTCTCTACAGCCCCCACATCTACCCCTGCACAGGGTATTTCATGTACTCTAGGGGTCTGCAGTCTGTGCTTCCCATCACTCTCTCTACAGCCCCCACATCTACCCCTGCACAGGGTATTTCATGTACTCTAGGGGTCTGCAGTCTGTGCTTCCCATCACTCTCTCTACAGCCCCCACATCTACCCCTGCACAGGGTATTTCATGTACTCTAGGGGTCTGCAGTCTGTGCTTCCCATCACTCTCTCTACAGCCCCCACATCTACCCCTGCACAGGGTATTTCATGTACTCTAGGGGTCTGCAGTCTGTGCTTCCCATCACTCTCTCTACAGCCCCCACATCTACCCCTGCACAGGGTATTTCATGTACTCTAGGGGTCTGCAGTCTGTGCTTCCCATCACTCTCTCTACAGCCCCCACATCTACCCCTGCACAGGGTATTTCATGTACTCTAGGGGTCTGCAGTCTGTGCTTCCCATCACTCTCTCTACAGCCCCCACATCTACCCCTGCACAGGGTATTTCATGTACTCTAGGGGTCTGCAGTCTGTGCTTCCCATCACTCTCTCTACAGCCCCCACATCTACCCCTGCACAGGGTATTTCATGTACTCTAGGGGTCTGCAGTCTGTGCTTCCCATCACTCTCTCTACAGCCCCCACATCTACCCCTGCACAGGGTATTTCATGTACTCTAGGGGTCTGCAGTCTGTGCTTCCCATCACTCTCTCTACAGCCCCCACATCTACCCCTGCACAGGGTATTTCATGTACTCTAGGGGTCTGCAGTCTGTGCTTCCCATCACTCTCTCTACAGCCCCCACATCTACCCCTGCACAGGGTATTTCATGTACTCTAGGGGTCTGCAGTCTGTGCTTCCCATCACTCTCTCTACAGCCCCCACATCTACCCCTGCACAGGGTATTTCATGTACTCTAGGGGTCTGCAGTCTGTGCTTCCCATCACTCTCTCTACAGCCCCCACATCTACCCCTGCACAGGGTATTTCATGTACTCTAGGGGTCTGCAGTCTGTGCTTCCCATCACTCTCTCTACAGCCCCCACATCTACCCCTGCACAGGGTATTTCATGTACTCTAGGGGTCTGCAGTCTGTGCTTCCCATCACTCTCTCTACAGCCCCCACATCTACCCCTGCACAGGGTATTTCATGTACTCTAGGGGTCTGCAGTCTGTGCTTCCCATCACTCTCTCTACAGCCCCCACATCTACCCCTGCACAGGGTATTTCATGTACTCTAGGGGTCTGCAGTCTGTGCTTCCCATCACTCTCTCTACAGCCCCCACATCTACCCCTGCACAGGGTATTTCATGTACTCTAGGGGTCTGCAGTCTGTGCTTCCCATCACTCTCTCTACAGCCCCCACATCTACCCCTGCACAGGGTATTTCATGTACTCTAGGGGTCTGCAGTCTGTGCTTCCCATCACTCTCTCTACAGCCCCCACATCTACCCCTGCACAGGGTATTTCATGTACTCTAGGGGTCTGCAGTCTGTGCTTCCCATCACTCTCTCTACAGCCCCCACATCTACCCCTGCACAGGGTATTTCATGTACTCTAGGGGTCTGCAGTCTGTGCTTCCCATCACTCTCTCTACAGCCCCCACATCTACCCCTGCACAGGGTATTTCATGTACTCTAGGGGTCTGCAGTCTGTGCTTCCCATCACTCTCTCTACAGCCCCCACATCTACCCCTGCACAGGGTATTTCATGTACTCTAGGGGTCTGCAGTCTGTGCTTCCCATCACTCTCTCTACAGCCCCCACATCTACCCCTGCACAGGGTATTTCATGTACTCTAGGGGTCTGCAGTCTGTGCTTCCCATCACTCTCTCTACAGCCCCCACATCTACCCCTGCACAGGGTATTTCATGTACTCTAGGGGTCTGCAGTCTGTGCTTCCCATCACTCTCTCTACAGCCCCCACATCTACCCCTGCACAGGGTATTTCATGTACTCTAGGGGTCTGCAGTCTGTGCTTCCCATCACTCTCTCTACAGCCCCCACATCTACCCCTGCACAGGGTATTTCATGTACTCTAGGGGTCTGCAGTCTGTGCTTCCCATCACTCTCTCTACAGCCCCCACATCTACCCCTGCACAGGGTATTTCATGTACTCTAGGGGTCTGCAGTCTGTGCTTCCCATCACTCTCTCTACAGCCCCCACATCTACCCCTGCACAGGGTATTTCATGTACTCTAGGGGTCTGCAGTCTGTGCTTCCCATCACTCTCTCTACAGCCCCCACATCTACCCCTGCACAGGGTATTTCATGTACTCTAGGGGTCTGCAGTCTGTGCTTCCCATCACTCTCTCTACAGCCCCCACATCTACCCCTGCACAGGGTATTTCATGTACTCTAGGGGTCTGCAGTCTGTGCTTCCCATCACTCTCTCTACAGCCCCCACATCTACCCCTGCACAGGGTATTTCATGTACTCTAGGGGTCTGCAGTCTGTGCTTCCCATCACTCTCTCTACAGCCCCCACATCTACCCCTGCACAGGGTATTTCATGTACTCTAGGGGTCTGCAGTCTGTGCTTCCCATCACTCTCTCTACAGCCCCCACATCTACCCCTGCACAGGGTATTTCATGTACTCTAGGGGTCTGCAGTCTGTGCTTCCCATCACTCTCTCTACAGCCCCCACATCTACCCCTGCACAGGGTATTTCATGTACTCTAGGGGTCTGCAGTCTGTGCTTCCCATCACTCTCTCTACAGCCCCCACATCTACCCCTGCACAGGGTATTTCATGTACTCTAGGGGTCTGCAGTCTGTGCTTCCCATCACTCTCTCTACAGCCCCCACATCTACCCCTGCACAGGGTATTTCATGTACTCTAGGGGTCTGCAGTCTGTGCTTCCCATCACTCTCTCTACAGCCCCCACATCTACCCCTGCACAGGGTATTTCATGTACTCTAGGGGTCTGCAGTCTGTGCTTCCCATCACTCTCTCTACAGCCCCCACATCTACCCCTGCACAGGGTATTTCATGTACTCTAGGGGTCTGCAGTCTGTGCTTCCCATCACTCTCTCTACAGCCCCCACATCTACCCCTGCACAGGGTATTTCATGTACTCTAGGGGTCTGCAGTCTGTGCTTCCCATCACTCTCTCTACAGCCCCCACATCTACCCCTGCACAGGGTATTTCATGTACTCTAGGGGTCTGCAGTCTGTGCTTCCCATCACTCTCTCTACAGCCCCCACATCTACCCCTGCACAGGGTATTTCATGTACTCTAGGGGTCTGCAGTCTGTGCTTCCCATCACTCTCTCTACAGCCCCCACATCTACCCCTGCACAGGGTATTTCATGTATTCTAGGGGTCTGCAGTCTGTGCTTCCCATCACTCTCTCTACAGCCCCCACATCTACCCCTGCACAGGGTATTTCATGTACTCTAGGGGTCTGCAGTCTGTGCTTCCCATCACTCTCTCTACAGCCCCCACATCTACCCCTGCACAGGGTATTTCATGTACTTCTAGGGGTCTGCAGTCTGTGCTTCCCATCACTCTCTCTACAGCCCCCACATCTACCCCTGCACAGGGTATTTCATGTACTCTAGGGGTCTGCAGTCTGTGCTTCCCATCACTCTCTCTACAGCCCCCACATCTACCCCTGCACAGGGTATTTCATGTACTCTAGGGGTCTGCAGTCTGTGCTTCCCATCACTCTCTCTACAGCCCCCACATCTACCCCTGCACAGGGTATTTCATGTATTCTAGGGGTCTGCAGTCTGTGCTTCCCATCACTCTCTCTACAGCCCCCACATCTACCCCTGCACAGGGTATTTCATGTACTCTAGGGGTCTGCAGTCTGTGCTTCCCATCACTCTCTCTACAGCCCCCACATCTACCCCTGCACAGGGTATTTCATGTACTCTAGGGGTCTGCAGTCTGTGCTTCCCATCACTCTCTCTACAGCCCCCACATCTACCCCTGCACAGGGTATTTCATGTACTCTAGGGGTCTGCAGTCTGTGCTTCCCATCACTCTCTCTACAGCCCCCACATCTACCCCTGCACAGGGTATTTCATGTACTCTAGGGGTCTGCAGTCTGTGCTTCCCATCACTCTCTCTACAGCCCCCACATCTACCCCTGCACAGGGTATTTCATGTATTCTAGGGGTCTGCAGTCTGTGCTTCCCATCACTCTCTCTACAGCCCCCACATCTACCCCTGCACAGGGTATTTCATGTACTCTAGGGGTCTGCAGTCTGTGCTTCCCATCACTCTCTCTACAGCCCCCACATCTACCCCTGCACAGGGTATTTCATGTACTCTAGGGGTCTGCAGTCTGTGCTTCCCATCACTCTCTCTACAGCCCCCACATCTACCCCTGCACAGGGTATTTCATGTACTCTAGGGGTCTGCAGTCTGTGCTTCCCATCACTCTCTCTACAGCCCCCACATCTACCCCTGCACAGGGTATTTCATGTACTCTAGGGGTCTGCAGTCTGTGCTTCCCATCACTCTCTCTACAGCCCCCACATCTACCCCTGCACAGGGTATTTCATGTACTCTAGGGGTCTGCAGTCTGTGCTTCCCATCACTCTCTCTACAGCCCCCACATCTACCCCTGCACAGGGTATTTCATGTACTCTAGGGGTCTGCAGTCTGTGCTTCCCATCACTCTCTCTACAGCCCCCACATCTACCCCTGCACAGGGTATTTCATGTACTCTAGGGGTCTGCAGTCTGTGCTTCCCATCACTCTCTCTACAGCCCCCACATCTACCCCTGCACAGGGTATTTCATGTACTCTAGGGGTCTGCAGTCTGTGCTTCCCATCACTCTCTCTACAGCCCCCACATCTACCCCTGCACAGGGTATTTCATGTACTCTAGGGGTCTGCAGTCTGTGCTTCCCATCACTCTCTCTACAGCCCCCACATCTACCCCTGCACAGGGTATTTCATGTACTCTAGGGGTCTGCAGTCTGTGCTTCCCATCACTCTCTCTACAGCCCCCACATCTACCCCTGCACAGGGTATTTCATGTATTCTAGGGGTCTGCAGTCTGTGCTTCCCATCACTCTCTCTACAGCCCCCACATCTACCCCTGCACAGGGTATTTCATGTACTCTAGGGGTCTGCAGTCTGTGCTTCCCATCACTCTCTCTACAGCCCCCACATCTACCCCTGCACAGGGTATTTCATGTACTCTAGGGGTCTGCAGTCTGTGCTTCCCATCACTCTCTCTACAGCCCCCACATCTACCCCTGCACAGGGTATTTCATGTACTCTAGGGGTCTGCAGTCTGTGCTTCCCATCACTCTCTCTACAGCCCCCACATCTACCCCTGCACAGGGTATTTCATGTACTCTAGGGGTCTGCAGTCTGTGCTTCCCATCACTCTCTCTACAGCCCCCACATCTACCCCTGCACAGGGTATTTCATGTACTCTAGGGGTCTGCAGTCTGTGCTTCCCATCACTCTCTCTACAGCCCCCACATCTACCCCTGCACAGGGTATTTCATGTACTCTAGGGGTCTGCAGTCTGTGCTTCCCATCACTCTCTCTACAGCCCCCACATCTACCCCTGCACAGGGTATTTCATGTACTCTAGGGGTCTGCAGTCTGTGCTTCCCATCACTCTCTCTACAGCCCCCACATCTACCCCTGCACAGGGTATTTCATGTACTCTAGGGGTCTGCAGTCTGTGCTTCCCATCACTCTCTCTACAGCCCCCACATCTACCCCTGCACAGGGTATTTCATGTACTCTAGGGGTCTGCAGTCTGTGCTTCCCATCACTCTCTCTACAGCCCCCACATCTACCCCTGCACAGGGTATTTCATGTACTCTAGGGGTCTGCAGTCTGTGCTTCCCATCACTCTCTCTACAGCCCCCACATCTACCCCTGCACAGGGTATTTCATGTACTCTAGGGGTCTGCAGTCTGTGCTTCCCATCACTCTCTCTACAGCCCCC
The DNA here is from genome assembly GCA_027410445.1 of Discoglossus pictus. Taxonomy (NCBI): domain Eukaryota; kingdom Metazoa; phylum Chordata; class Amphibia; order Anura; family Alytidae; genus Discoglossus; species Discoglossus pictus. The sequence continues at coordinate 2,425,455 of CM050171.1, forward strand.
ACATCTACCCCTGCACAGGGTATTTCATGTACTTCTAGGGGTCTGCAGTCTGTGCTTCCCATCACTCTCTCTACAGCCCCCACATCTACCCCTGCACAGGGTATTTCATGTACTCTAGGGGTCTGCAGTCTGTGCTTCCCATCACTCTCTCTACAGCCCCCACATCTACCCCTGCACAGGGTATTTCATGTACTCTAGGGGTCTGCAGTCTGTGCTTCCCATCACTCTCTCTACAGCCCCCACATCTACCCCTGCACAGGGTATTTCATGTACTCTAGGGGTCTGCAGTCTGTGCTTCCCATCACTCTCTCTACAGCCCCCACATCTACCCCTGCACAGGGTATTTCATGTATTCTAGGGGTCTGCAGTCTGTGCTTCCCATCTCTCTCTCTACAGCCCCCACATCTACCCCTGCACAGGGTATTTCATGTACTCTAGGGGTCTGCAGTCTGTGCTTCCCATCACTCTCTCTACAGCCCCCACATCTACCCCTGCACAGGGTATTTCATGTACTCTAGGGGTCTGCAGTCTGTGCTTCCCATCACTCTCTCTACAGCCCCCACATCTACCCCTGCACAGGGTATTTCATGTACTCTAGGGGTCTGCAGTCTGTGCTTCCCATCACTCTCTCTACAGCCCCCACATCTACCCCTGCACAGGGTATTTCATGTATTCTAGGGGTCTGCAGTCTGTGCTTCCCATCACTCTCTCTACAGCCCCCACATCTACCCCTGCACAGGGTATTTCATGTATTCTAGGGGTCTGCAGTCTGTGCTTCCCATCACTCTCTCTACAGCCCCCACATCTACCCCTGCACAGGGTATTTCATGTACTCTAGGGGTCTGCAGTCTGTGCTTCCCATCACTCTCTCTACAGCCCCCCACATCTACCCCTGCACAGGGTATTTCATGTACTCTAGGGGTCTGCAGTCTGTGCTTCCCATCACTCTCTCTACAGCCCCCCACATCTACCCCTGCACAGGGTATTTCATGTACTCTAGGGGTCTGCAGTCTAGTGCTTCCCATCACTCTCTCTACAGCCCCCACATCTACCCCTGCACAGGGTATTTCATGTATTCTAGGGGTCTGCAGTCTGTGCTTCCCATCACTCTCTCTACAGCCCCCACATCTACCCCTGCACAGGGTATTTCATGTACTCTAGGGGTCTGCAGTCTGTGCTTCCCATCACTCTCTCTACAGCCCCCACATCTACCCCTGCACAGGGTATTTCATGTACTCTAGGGGTCTGCAGTCTGTGCTTCCCATCACTCTCTCTACAGCCCCCACATCTACCCCTGCACAGGGTATTTCATGTACTCTAGGGGTCTGCAGTCTGTGCTTCCCATCACTCTCTCTACAGCCCCCACATCTACCCCTGCACAGGGTATTTCATGTACTCTAGGGGTCTGCAGTCTAGTGCTTCCCATCACTCTCTCTACAGCCCCCACATCTACCCCTGCACAGGGTATTTCATGTACTCTAGGGGTCTGCAGTCTGTGCTTCCCATCACTCTCTCTACAGCCCCCACATCTACCCCTGCACAGGGTATTTCATGTATTCTAGGGGTCTGCAGTCTGTGCTTCCCATCACTCTCTCTACAGCCCCCACATCTACCCCTGCACAGGGTATTTCATGTACTCTAGGGGTCTGCAGTCTGTGCTTCCCATCTCTCTCTTTTCAGCCCCACATCTACCCCTGCACAGGGTATTTCATGTACTCTAGGGGTCTGCAGTCTGTGCTTCCCATCACTCTCTCTACAGCCCCCACATCTACCCCTGCACAGGGTATTTCATGTACTCCAGGGGTCTGCAGTCTGTGCTTCCCATCACTCTCTCTACAGCCCCCACATCTACCCCTGCACAGGGTATTTCATGTATTCTAGGGGTCTGCAGTCTATGCTTCCCATCACTCTCTCTACAGCCCCCACATCTACCCCTGCACAGGGTATTTCATGTACTCTAGGGGTCTGCAGTCTGTGCTTCCCATCACTCTCTCTACAGCCCCCACATCTACCCCTGCACAGGGTATTTCATGTACTCTAGGGGTCTGCAGTCTGTGCTTCCCATCACTCTCTCTACAGCCCCCACATCTACCCCTGCACAGGGTATTTCATGTACTCTAGGGGTCTGCAGTCTGTGCTTCCCATCACTCTCTCTACAGCCCCCACATCTACCCCTGCACAGGGTATTTCATGTACTCTAGGGGTCTGCAGTCTGTGCTTCCCATCACTCTCTCTACAGCCCCCACATCTACCCCTGCACAGGGTATTTCATGTACTCTAGGGGTCTGCAGTCTGTGCTTCCCATCACTCTCTCTACAGCCCCCACATCTACCCCTGCACAGGGTATTTCATGTACTCTAGGGGTCTGCAGTCTGTGCTTCCCATCACTCTCTCTACAGCCCCCACATCTACCCCTGCACAGGGTATTTCATGTACTCTAGGGGTCTGCAGTCTGTGCTTCCCATCACTCTCTCTACAGCCCCCCACATCTACCCCTGCACAGGGTATTTCATGTACTCTAGGGGTCTGCAGTCTGTGCTTCCCATCACTCTCTCTACAGCCCCCACATCTACCCCTGCACAGGGTATTTCATGTACTCTAGGGGTCTGCAGTCTGTGCTTCCCATCTCTCTCTCTACAGCCCCCACATCTACCCCTGCACAGGGTATTTCATGTACTCTAGGGGTCTGCAGTCTGTGCTTCCCATCACTCTCTCTACAGCCCCCACATCTACCCCTGCACAGGGTATTTCATGTACTCTAGGGGTCTGCAGTCTGTGCTTCCCATCACTCTCTCTACAGCCCCCACATCTACCCCTGCACAGGGTATTTCATGTACTCTAGGGGTCTGCAGTCTGTGCTTCCCATCACTCTCTCTACAGCCCCCACATCTACCCCCTGCACAGGGTATTTCATGTACTCTAGGGGTCTGCAGTCTGTGCTTCCCATCACTCTCTCTACAGCCCCCACATCTACCCCTGCACAGGGTATTTCATGTACTCTAGGGGTCTGCAGTCTGTGCTTCCCATCACTCTCTCTACAGCCCCCACATCTACCCCTGCACAGGGTATTTCATGTACTCTAGGGGTCTGCAGTCTGTGCTTCCCATCACTCTCTCTACAGCCCCCACATCTACCCCTGCACAGGGTATTTCATGTACTCTAGGGGTCTGCAGTCTGTGCTTCCCATCACTCTCTCTACAGCCCCCACATCTACCCCTGCACAGGGTATTTCATGTACTCTAGGGGTCTGCAGTCTGTGCTTCCCATCACTCTCTCTACAGCCCCCACATCTACCCCTGCACAGGGTATTTCATGTACTCTAGGGGTCTGCAGTCTGTGCTTCCCATCACTCTCTCTACAGCCCCCACATCTACCCCTGCACAGGGTATTTCATGTACTCTAGGGGTCTGCAGTCTGTGCTTCCCATCACTCTCTCTACAGCCCCCACATCTACCCCTGCACAGGGTATTTCATGTACTCTAGGGGTCTGCAGTCTGTGCTTCCCATCACTCTCTCTACAGCCCCCACATCTACCCCTGCACAGGGTATTTCATGTACTCTAGGGGTCTGCAGTCTGTGCTTCCCATCACTCTCTCTACAGCCCCCACATCTACCCCTGCACAGGGTATTTCATGTACTCTAGGGGTCTGCAGTCTATGCTTCCCATCACTCTCTCTACAGCCCCCACATCTACCCCTGCACAGGGTATTTCATGTACTCTAGGGGTCTGCAGTCTGTGCTTCCCATCACTCTCTCTACAGCCCCCACATCTACCCCTGCACAGGGTATTTCATGTACTCTAGGGGTCTGCAGTCTGTGCTTCCCATCACTCTCTCTACAGCCCCCACATCTACCCCTGCACAGGGTATTTCATGTACTCTAGGGGTCTGCAGTCTGTGCTTCCCATCACTCTCTCTACAGCCCCCACATCTACCCCTGCACAGGGTATTTCATGTACTCTAGGGGTCTGCAGTCTGTGCTTCCCATCACTCTCTCTACAGCCCCCACATCTACCCCTGCACAGGGTATTTCATGTATTCTAGGGGTCTGCAGTCTGTGCTTCCCATCACTCTCTCTACAGCCCCCACATCTACCCCTGCACAGGGTATTTCATGTACTCTAGGGGTCTGCAGTCTGTGCTTCCCATCACTCTCTCTACAGCCCCCACATCTACCCCTGCACAGGGTATTTCATGTACTCTAGGGGTCTGCAGTCTGTGCTTCCCATCACTCTCTCTACAGCCCCCACATCTACCCCTGCACAGGGTATTTCATGTACTCTAGGGGTCTGCAGTCTGTGCTTCCCATCACTCTCTCTACAGCCCCCACATCTACCCCTGCACAGGGTATTTCATGTACTCTAGGGGTCTGCAGTCTGTGCTTCCCATCACTCTCTCTACATCCCCCACATCTACCCCTGCACAGGGTATTTCATGTACTCTAGGGGTCTGCAGTCTGTGCTTCCCATCACTCTCTCTACAGCCCCCACATCTACCCCTGCACAGGGTATTTCATGTACTCTAGGGGTCTGCAGTCTGTGCTTCCCATCACTCTCTCTACAGCCCCCACATCTACCCCTGCACAGGGTATTTCATGTACTCTAGGGGTCTGCAGTCTGTGCTTCCCATCACTCTCTCTACAGCCCCCACATCTACCCCTGCACAGGGTATTTCATGTACTCTAGGGGTCTGCAGTCTGTGCTTCCCATCACTCTCTCTACAGCCCCCACATCTACCCCTGCACAGGGTATTTCATGTACTCTAGGGGTCTGCAGTCTGTGCTTCCCATCACTCTCTCTACAGCCCCCACATCTACCCCTGCACAGGGTATTTCATGTACTCTAGGGGTCTGCAGTCTGTGCTTCCCATCACTCTCTCTACAGCCCCCACATCTACCCCTGCACAGGGTATTTCATGTACTCTAGGGGTCTGCAGTCTGTGCTTCCCATCACTCTCTCTACAGCCCCCACATCTACCCCTGCACAGGGTATTTCATGTACTCTAGGGGTCTGCAGTCTGTGCTTCCCATCACTCTCTCTACAGCCCCCACATCTACCCCTGCACAGGGTATTTCATGTACTCTAGGGGTCTGCAGTCTGTGCTTCCCATCACTCTCTCTACAGCCCCCACATCTACCCCTGCACAGGGTATTTCATGTACTCTAGGGGTCTGCAGTCTGTGCTTCCCATCACTCTCTCTACAGCCCCCACATCTACCCCTGCACAGGGTATTTCATGTACTCTAGGGGTCTGCAGTCTGTGCTTCCCATCACTCTCTCTACAGCCCCCACATCTACCCCTGCACAGGGTATTTCATGTACTCTAGGGGTCTGCAGTCTGTGCTTCCCATCACTCTCTCTACAGCCCCCACATCTACCCCTGCACAGGGTATTTCATGTACTCTAGGGGTCTGCAGTCTGTGCTTCCCATCACTCTCTCTACAGCCCCCACATCTACCCCTGCACAGGGTATTTCATGTACTCTAGGGGTCTGCAGTCTGTGCTTCCCATCACTCTCTCTACAGCCCCCACATCTACCCCTGCACAGGGTATTTCATGTACTCTAGGGGTCTGCAGTCTGTGCTTCCCATCACTCTCTCTACAGCCCCCACATCTACCCCTGCACAGGGTATTTCATGTACTCTAGGGGTCTGCAGTCTGTGCTTCCCATCACTCTCTCTACAGCCCCCACATCTACCCCTGCACAGGGTATTTCATGTACTCTAGGGGTCTGCAGTCTGTGCTTCCCATCACTCTCTCTACAGCCCCCACATCTACCCCTGCACAGGGTATTTCATGTACTCTAGGGGTCTGCAGTCTGTGCTTCCCATCACTCTCTCTACAGCCCCCACATCTACCCCTGCACAGGGTATTTCATGTACTCTAGGGGTCTGCAGTCTGTGCTTCCCATCACTCTCTCTACAGCCCCCACATCTACCCCTGCACAGGGTATTTCATGTACTCTAGGGGTCTGCAGTCTGTGCTTCCCATCACTCTCTCTACAGCCCCCACATCTACCCCTGCACAGGGTATTTCATGTACTCTAGGGGTCTGCAGTCTGTGCTTCCCATCACTCTCTCTACAGCCCCCACATCTACCCCTGCACAGGGTATTTCATGTACTCTAGGGGTCTGCAGTCTGTGCTTCCCATCACTCTCTCTACAGCCCCCACATCTACCCCTGCACAGGGTATTTCATGTACTCTAGGGGTCTGCAGTCTGTGCTTCCCATCACTCTCTCTACAGCCCCCACATCTACCCCTGCACAGGGTATTTCATGTACTCTAGGGGTCTGCAGTCTGTGCTTCCCATCACTCTCTCTACAGCCCCCACATCTACCCCTGCACAGGGTATTTCATGTACTCTAGGGGTCTGCAGTCTGTGCTTCCCATCACTCTCTCTACAGCCCCCACATCTACCCCTGCACAGGGTATTTCATGTACTCTAGGGGTCTGCAGTCTGTGCTTCCCATCACTCTCTCTACAGCCCCCACATCTACCCCTGCACAGGGTATTTCATGTACTCTAGGGGTCTGCAGTCTGTGCTTCCCATCACTCTCTCTACAGCCCCCACATCTACCCCTGCACAGGGTATTTCATGTACTCTAGGGGTCTGCAGTCTGTGCTTCCCATCACTCTCTCTACAGCCCCCACATCTACCCCTGCACAGGGTATTTCATGTACTCTAGGGGTCTGCAGTCTGTGCTTCCCATCACTCTCTCTACAGCCCCCACATCTACCCCTGCACAGGGTATTTCATGTACTCTAGGGGTCTGCAGTCTGTGCTTCCCATCACTCTCTCTACAGCCCCCACATCTACCCCTGCACAGGGTATTTCATGTACTCTAGGGGTCTGCAGTCTGTGCTTCCCATCACTCTCTCTACAGCCCCCACATCTACCCCTGCACAGGGTATTTCATGTACTCTAGGGGTCTGCAGTCTGTGCTTCCCATCACTCTCTCTACAGCCCCCACATCTACCCCTGCACAGGGTATTTCATGTACTCTAGGGGTCTGCAGTCTGTGCTTCCCATCACTCTCTCTACAGCCCCCACATCTACCCCTGCACAGGGTATTTCATGTACTCTAGGGGTCTGCAGTCTGTGCTTCCCATCACTCTCTCTACAGCCCCCACATCTACCCCTGCACAGGGTATTTCATGTACTCTAGGGGTCTGCAGTCTGTGCTTCCCATCACTCTCTCTACAGCCCCCCACATCTACCCCTGCACAGGGTATTTCATGTACTCTAGGGGTCTGCAGTCTGTGCTTCCCATCACTCTCTCTACAGCCCCCACATCTACCCCTGCACAGGGTATTTCATGTACTCTAGGGGTCTGCAGTCTGTGCTTCCCATCACTCTCTCTACAGCCCCCACATCTACCCCTGCACAGGGTATTTCATGTACTCTAGGGGTCTGCAGTCTGTGCTTCCCATCACTCTCTCTACAGCCCCCACATCTACCCCTGCACAGGGTATTTCATGTACTCTAGGGGTCTGCAGTCTGTGCTTCCCATCACTCTCTCTACAGCCCCCACATCTACCCCTGCACAGGGTATTTCATGTACTCTAGGGGTCTGCAGTCTGTGCTTCCCATCACTCTCTCTACAGCCCCCACATCTACCCCTGCACAGGGTATTTCATGTACTCTAGGGGTCTGCAGTCTGTGCTTCCCATCACTCTCTCTACAGCCCCCACATCTACCCCTGCACAGGGTATTTCATGTACTCTAGGGGTCTGCAGTCTGTGCTTCCCATCACTCTCTCTACAGCCCCCACATCTACCCCTGCACAGGGTATTTCATGTACTCTAGGGGTCTGCAGTCTGTGCTTCCCATCACTCTCTCTACAGCCCCCACATCTACCCCTGCACAGGGTATTTCATGTACTCTAGGGGTCTGCAGTCTGTGCTTCCCATCACTCTCTCTACAGCCCCCACATCTACCCCTGCACAGGGTATTTCATGTACTCTAGGGGTCTGCAGTCTGTGCTTCCCATCACTCTCTCTACAGCCCCCACATCTACCCCTGCACAGGGTATTTCATGTACTCTAGGGGTCTGCAGTCTGTGCTTCCCATCACTCTCTCTACAGCCCCCACATCTACCCCTGCACAGGGTATTTCATGTACTCTAGGGGTCTGCAGTCTGTGCTTCCCATCACTCTCTCTACAGCCCCCACATCTACCCCTGCACAGGGTATTTCATGTATTCTAGGGGTCTGCAGTCTGTGCTTCCCATCACTCTCTCTACAGCCCCCACATCTACCCCTGCACAGGGTATTTCATGTACTTCTAGGGGTCTGCAGTCTGTGCTTCCCATCACTCTCTCTACAGCCCCCACATCTACCCCTGCACAGGGTATTTCATGTACTCTAGGGGTCTGCAGTCTGTGCTTCCCATCACTCTCTCTACAGCCCCCACATCTACCCCTGCACAGGGTATTTCATGTACTCTAGGGGTCTGCAGTCTGTGCTTCCCATCACTCTCTCTACAGCCCCCACATCTACCCCTGCACAGGGTATTTCATGTACTCTAGGGGTCTGCAGTCTGTGCTTCCCATCACTCTCTCTACAGCCCCCACATCTACCCCTGCACAGGGTATTTCATGTACTCTAGGGGTCTGCAGTCTGTGCTTCCCATCACTCTCTCTACAGCCCCCACATCTACCCCTGCACAGGGTATTTCATGTACTCTAGGGGTCTGCAGTCTGTGCTTCCCATCACTCTCTCTACAGCCCCCACATCTACCCCTGCACAGGGTATTTCATGTACTCTAGGGGTCTGCAGTCTGTGCTTCCCATCACTCTCTCTACAGCCCCCACATCTACCCCTGCACAGGGTATTTCATGTACTCTAGGGGTCTGCAGTCTGTGCTTCCCATCACTCTCTCTACAGCCCCCACATCTACCCCTGCACAGGGTATTTCATGTACTCTAGGGGTCTGCAGTCTGTGCTTCCCATCACTCTCTCTACAGCCCCCACATCTACCCCTGCACAGGGTATTTCATGTACTCTAGGGGTCTGCAGTCTGTGCTTCCCATCACTCTCTCTACAGCCCCCACATCTACCCCTGCACAGGGTATTTCATGTACTCTAGGGGTCTGCAGTCTGTGCTTCCCATCACTCTCTCTACAGCCCCCACATCTACCCCTGCACAGGGTATTTCATGTATTCTAGGGGTCTGCAGTCTGTGCTTCCCATCTCTCTCTCTACAGCCCCCACATCTACCCCTGCACAGGGTATTTCATGTACTCTAGGGGTCTGCAGTCTGTGCTTCCCATCACTCTCTCTACAGCCCCCACATCTACCCCTGCACAGGGTATTTCATGTACTCTAGGGGTCTGCAGTCTGTGCTTCCCATCACTCTCTCTACAGCCCCCACATCTACCCCTGCACAGGGTATTTCATGTACTCTAGGGGTCTGCAGTCTGTGCTTCCCATCACTCTCTCTACAGCCCCCACATCTACCCCTGCACAGGGTATTTCATGTACTCTAGGGGTCTGCAGTCTGTGCTTCCCATCACTCTCTCTACAGCCCCCACATCTACCCCTGCACAGGGTATTTCATGTACTCTAGGGGTCTGCAGTCTGTGCTTCCCATCTCTCTCTCTACAGCCCCCACATCTACCCCTGCACAGGGTATTTCATGTATTCTAGGGGTCTGCAGTCTGTGCTTCCCATCACTCTCTCTACAGCCCCCACATCTACCCCTGCACAGGGTATTTCATGTACTCTAGGGGTCTGCAGTCTGTGCTTCCCATCACTCTCTCTACAGCCCCCACATCTACCCCTGCACAGGGTATTTCATGTACTCTAGGGGTCTGCAGTCTGTGCTTCCCATCACTCTCTCTACAGCCCCCACATCTACCCCTGCACAGGGTATTTCATGTACTCTAGGGGTCTGCAGTCTGTGCTTCCCATCACTCTCTCTACAGCCCCCACATCTACCCCTGCACAGGGTATTTCATGTACTCTAGGGGTCTGCAGTCTGTGCTTCCCATCACTCTCTCTACAGCCCCCACATCTACCCCTGCACAGGGTATTTCATGTACTCTAGGGGTCTGCAGTCTGTGCTTCCCATCACTCTCTCTACAGCCCCCACATCTACCCCTGCACAGGGTATTTCATGTACTCTAGGGGTCTGCAGTCTGTGCTTCCCATCACTCTCTCTACAGCCCCCACATCTACCCCTGCACAGGGTATTTCATGTACTCTAGGGGTCTGCAGTCTGTGCTTCCCATCACTCTCTCTACAGCCCCCACATCTACCCCTGCACAGGGTATTTCATGTACTCTAGGGGTCTGCAGTCTGTGCTTCCCATCACTCTCTCTACAGCCCCCACATCTACCCCTGCACAGGGTATTTCATGTACTCTAGGGGTCTGCAGTCTGTGCTTCCCATCACTCTCTCTACAGCCCCCACATCTACCCCTGCACAGGGTATTTCATGTATTCTAGGGGTCTGCAGTCTGTGCTTCCCATCACTCTCTCTACAGCCCCCACATCTACCCCTGCACAGGGTATTTCATGTATTCTAGGGGTCTGCAGTCTGTGCTTCCCATCACTCTCTCTACAGCCCCCACATCTACCCCTGCACAGGGTATTTCATGTATTCTAGGGGTCTGCAGTCTATGCTTCCCATCACTCTCTCTACAGCCCCCACATCTACCCCTGCACAGGGTATTTCATGTATTCTAGGGGTCTGCAGTCTGTGCTTCCCATCACTCTCTCTACAGCCCCCACATCTACCCCTGCACAGGGTATTTCATGTACTCTAGGGGTCTGCAGTCTGTGCTTCCCATCACTCTCTCTACAGCCCCCACATCTACCCCTGCACAGGGTATTTCATGTACTCTAGGGGTCTGCAGTCTGTGCTTCCCATCACTCTCTCTACAGCCCCCACATCTACCCCTGCACAGGGTATTTCATGTACTCTAGGGGTCTGCAGTCTGTGCTTCCCATCACTCTCTCTACAGCCCCCACATCTACCCCTGCACAGGGTATTTCATGTACTCTAGGGGTCTGCAGTCTGTGCTTCCCATCACTCTCTCTACAGCCCCCACATCTACCCCTGCACAGGGTATTTCATGTACTCTAGGGGTCTGCAGTCTGTGCTTCCCATCACTCTCTCTACAGCCCCCACATCTACCCCTGCACAGGGTATTTCATGTACTCTAGGGGTCTGCAGTCTGTGCTTCCCATCACTCTCTCTACAGCCCCCACATCTACCCCTGCACAGGGTATTTCATGTACTCTAGGGGTCTGCAGTCTATGCTTCCCATCACTCTCTCTACAGCCCCCACATCTACCCCTGCACAGGGTATTTCATGTATTCTAGGGGTCTGCAGTCTGTGCTTCCCATCACTCTCTCTACAGCCCCCACATCTACCCCTGCACAGGGTATTTCATGTACTCTAGGGGTCTGCAGTCTGTGCTTCCCATCACTCTCTCTACAGCCCCCCACATCTACCCCTGCACAGGGTATTTCATGTATTCTAGGGGTCTGCAGTCTGTGCTTCCCATCACTCTCTCTACAGCCCCCACATCTACCCCTGCACAGGGTATTTCATGTATTCTAGGGGTCTGCAGTCTGTGCTTCCCATCACTCTCTCTACAGCCCCCACATCTACCCCTGCACAGGGTATTTCATGTACTCTAGGGGTCTGCAGTCTGTGCTTCCCATCTCTCTCTCTACAGCCCCCACATCTACCCCTGCACAGGGTATTTCATGTACTCTAGGGGTCTGCAGTCTGTGCTTCCCATCACTCTCTCTACAGCCCCCACATCTACCCCTGCACAGGGTATTTCATGTACTCTAGGGGTCTGCAGTCTGTGCTTCCCATCACTCTCTCTACAGCCCCCCATACCCCTGCACAGGGTATTTCCTGTACTCTAGGGGTCTGCAGTCTGTGCTTCCCATCACTCTCTCTACAGCCCCCACATCTACCCCTGCACAGGGTATTTCATGTACTCTAGGGGTCTGCAGTCTGTGCTTCCCATCACTCTCTCTACAGCCCCCACATCTACCCCTGCACAGGGTATTTCATGTATTCTAGGGGTCTGCAGTCTGTGCTTCCCATCACTCTCTCTACAGCCCCCACATCTACCCCTGCACAGGGTATTTCATGTACTCTAGGGGTCTGCAGTCTGTGCTTCCCATCACTCTCTCTACAGCCCCCACATCTACCCCTGCACAGGGTATTTCATGTACTCTAGGGGTCTGCAGTCTGTGCTTCCCATCACTCTCTCTACAGCCCCCACATCTACCCCTGCACAGGGTATTTCATGTACTCTAGGGGTCTGCAGTCTATGCTTTCCAATCACTCTCTGAGCTGCACTTCTCAATAATCTGAACTTCTCAGACACCTCTGAGATCAGGTCACGTGTAAACGCATTTTGCGAGCGTGTAACTCAGTTAGCGTCTAATAGTGTCTGAGTTAGTATTCATGGGGCCTCCTATGCGAGGGAAGGTGCTAACTCACTTAGAGCTAACCTCATTATTTTGCATTCCATTCCGAGTTTGGCCCCTTAATTTGCAGGGTGTCACGCAGCCAAGCTGAGGGCTAATCACATCGGACTGGAGTTAACAGCTAAATATATATTAGCAAATCAATCTGAGCTCTGCTTAATGCAATCACCCTCCCCGGGGCTGAGATAATAAATTCACTGGCTGATTATGTTATAACTTGGTTATCATTTGTCAAGAAGAAGCTGTCAGCAGTCACAGGGCCAGCTAAGGAGAGCATCTTATAGAGAGGCAAGAGATGATGTCTGTGTTGTACACAGAGACTGAGACATAGAGTGTGTGCAATGTCTGTATATACAGCTAAGGAGAGTGTTTCAGAGGCAAGAGCTGTGTCAGATAAAAGTGTCTGAGAAGGTGAGTGTGTACATTATCTTTGTGTATGCAGGTCAGTGTGCGTACTGTGTGTGTGTATATATATATATATATATATATATATATATATATATATATATATATATATATATATATATATATATATATATATATATACACACACACATATACACACACACACACACACAGTATAAAACAATATATATAAAGATCAGTATATCCAGGTCCTGTGCATATATCCAGGCCAGGGTGTCCCAGTGGACAGTCGCTCTCACCTGTAGCAGATCCAGCTTCAGGGTGACTTCGGCCTGGGTGGAGGAGCACAGGGCCCCCATCACTGTACTCATATACTCGTCTGGATCAATGTCTGACAGATGCTCCAGGATGCAGAGCGCGCCCCTGCGGAAGCTCATGTCGTCCAGGAAGATCTTTATATAGGGGATCATTCCATAGTCTTTAATGATGACTGTGAGAGGAGAGGACACAGTGCATCATACAAAAGGGATGCAGACACAGACTGGTACATGTGGTACTATGAGGTGTACTGGATTTTACAAATACTTCCAACAGCGTCACCCCAATGTTGAGCAACCTCTGCCGGTTCTGTAACCAGTCCTAGTATGATCCAAGCTTATTTATAGCTACACAATGATAATGTCACCCATTTAGCCTCTTATAAAACTTTTCAAATCTTTCTTACTTCTAAAAATGTTCTGCCATTAAGTATAACTGGTGGATCTGGTGGAAGCTGAGGGCACTGGAAGAATAATAAACCTTCTGTGTACGTTAACCTTTGTGGAGACTGGGTATCAGCTCAGAGTAATGTAGAAACTATACTGGATTGTATGTTATTGTATTATGTTTATTAGTTATTGATACGGATATGAATGTCTGAGCATGACACATACTTTAATTATTTGTTATCTGGCCCTCTTCTAAGGCTAGCAGATATTAAACCATTTCATATCTACCTTTCAGCTGGACATCCTTTGGATAAACTAGCTATGGCTGCACAGTGCGAGAGGAGAATATATAGAATGAGAAGACTGAGGTGAGAAGAAAGGATAAGAAAGAGACTCAGGCCCTCATTCAATTGCAATTCGGCCAATTGAATAGGGCTCTAAATAAGTACATAACATATTTTTTTAAAGACGTTTTTAGTTAGTAAGCATCTATCCAAAAGCAAGGTTTTCACTAACTAAAAACTTCTTTAAAAAAATATGTTATGTACTTATTTAGAGCCCTATTCAATTGGCCAAATCGCAATTGAATGAGGGCCTTAGTGGCTTATGTACTGGACCCTCCATATGCCCAAATGCTTCCCCATATTCACCTTAGAGTCCATTGTCCCCCGGTCCAGTACTGGATCCCCTTCAACCAAATGCCCTGTAACTGGTGACCCCTCTGCCCCAGGGAACCTGGTAATACCCTTCATTAAACTCCCTGGGGAAAATTCAGCATTTAGAGACCAAACATTTAGTAAGATCCATACATCAATTAATGAACATAACAATACAATAATTATGGTTAACCCCATATTGTGTCTCCTTCCGTGAACAACATGGCTTACCCACACAACCATACTGTATATCACATATTATGAAGTATTACATGGCTCATCACAAATAGGATGGCTGAAAGAAAAACATTGCCCACAATATACAATATGGCTGTGATACACAAACAGCTGTAGTGACATTATCCATCTTGGGCCAACATGGCAACCACAGTCTGTGTATTCAGGGGTTTGAGCATTGTTCTTGGTGGGAACGGGGAAGGAGCTGTGTTCTGGTACCAGGCTCCCCTGAGGGCCTACAACAGTTCATAATCCCCAAAAGTCCAGTGGGCCCTACAGCTGTGAGCATTTAGTAGCCAACAAAATTAGATCAAAGCAGAATAAAATAATAATAAATCTATGACTTTCACTGTTGTAATTAATTATTGTTGTCCTATCAGAATTTGCGACTTACAGTTCTGTTGCATCTGAATATGTTTCACGGGTCCCAGTGCTAAAGTAACTGCATGAATATTAAGCTGAGAAGGGAGTTGAATCAGTCGGCTAATTAGCAGTAATAGAACTAATTACTCATCAGCTTCAGCCAATGTATGAACGGTACCTTTCTTAAACTTTCAAGCAAATATAAACATGTTCTATGAAATATTTTCATGCAAAGAGAAATATAAACAACATTTTTATGGTTTATAAATATGCTCCTTTAAACGCATGATAGAAAATGATTGAGTCTCATTTACAATTCTTAAAGTGTCATCAGCTTGCTAGTGAGTGCGAGTATTGAGACCTCTGTATCTACCAGTGATTGAAGCAGAAAAAAAGAGCCTAGCTGTTAACGGATATCTTGCCACACTATCCCTATGTATCACTATATCTTCTTACCCACATTTCTGACGGATGCCTGAAGAAGGGCACCCACTGTCTGGAGCCTGCAAATCGTCAGCTCCCGTTCACACACCACCTCACTTCCAGGGTGTGCACTCCCAGCTGGAAGAAACATTCATGGGTATGAAGAAGTAAATGCAGAATCAGCTTGGAAGAAACAACAACAACAAGATATAGTAGAACAATACTCTAAAGAGTTTGGTGAATATAATTTCCCATTATAGATACAAATAATTAAGAGCTTTAAGAGGTAGGATAATGTAAACATGTGGCTCTCTGTCACTATATACACTATATACACGCTGCACTTCATAAAGAAGTAACAATATTTGAAACATCTCACAAAACGCCCTGTATAACTCTGATGTTATATTGATTAGACAACAGATCCTGGTACTCCTGGTCTCTGAATTCAGGACACGCAGAGGTCGGATCTCACAAAATAACAGAGTTAAGAAACACTCAAACAACATAACTTATATAACTTTGTAGTCAGGATTTAAACCCAATATTTACACAAAATGTTATTCTTCCATTCAAATCCTTCACAACAATAAATGGCATTGGCTCTTGATCAATAATGAAGTTCATAGGTTATAAAACTACTAAGAAACTTTGAAGGTGGTGGTGTTTAGATTAAATTCCTCATATCCTCTTGGTACAGAAAGGTGAGGTGCCTCAGTGATTGAAATGGCTGATTATAAATATGTGAGAACAATACTGAATACTATATGTACTGCTGTCACTGACATCTCAAACTTTTATTGTTTACATTGTACTAATTTGTCCAGGCGGCTGGTAGGTACTTCCCACGCACACCTACCTGCCCTTCTCAGGATCTTAGCAAGATTCCTCAGCTGGGTAAGCAGCATTCCCAAGAGTCCAGAATCTCGGAAGAGATCACTAAAGAGGGAGTTGATGGGAATGATACTCTGCAACAGCCTCAGAGCTCCCAATGTGCACGAGGGATTATGGTTGAGTTTGATAATCTCCTGTATCTTTTGTAGGGTTTGATGGGGAATGAAGGACAAATCAGACACCACGATCCGGATGAGCTGGAAGAACTGAAGATGAACTGGCGGAGGCTTGAGGGGCAGAATCTCTATAAACTGAGACATAGGCTGTAGGCTCCACTCTAGTAGAAAGAAATTGCAGTGCTCCAGCGCCCATATAGACTGCATGGCTGAGAGGACCTTCCCACAAAGACAAGGATCCATGCTGGTCTGAAATGTGCTCATCAGGACTTGGAAGGCTTGAAGGTTCTTCACGGTCCTGCCTAGAAGGGGAGAGGTAACAAAAGTATCAAAAAGCCACCAAGAAATGCTCAGTGATTATCTCTAATAAATCCAGACTGGTTAAAGTGCTCCATTAAAGCAGGACCATTTGTAACTATGAACATCTGTAAATCATAAAGGCATTGATAGGTATCATGATGCATGTATAATAATCTTGCTTTATACATTTGGAAGAGGACAGGTTTATCTTCTAGATATATACATGGCAGTTTTTCTCTACTCCAACTTGATGAAGACTTGGACTATTACTGGACCATTATAAATTACATCTACATAGCTCTGGATTCCATACAATAGTAGACTTTTTCTTTCGCTGATCTATGCGATGTGCTGATACTATAATCTCCCCGCTGTATATGTACACATCAGGTGTACACCATAACACTCAAAACAGTAACTACCCACGGAGACAACACAAAAGAAAGACCCATTCAACAGGCAGTTACCTGAACCAGTGGTTTGGCCCAAACTGAATCCAGGGAGCTGGGGGTGGGACACCTGACCGGAAACTTTCACCTCCGATTTTCCACAGATCACAAGGGACGACAATAGCGAGAACAGCTCATCGAGGTAGTGCTCTCCGCCTTCCGTGACAATGGCATCTCCTTCACACCTGCAAAGAAATGTATTATAAAAGGCAGCAGGAAAATGGTCAAAACACACAAAAAATAAAATCCCTGCTGCCACCACAAACTACAACAAAGAATTAAAGCTTGCTCACACTGGAGGTGCAAAGAGTTATGGGATTGTAACTATAGACTCCTTATCCTATGGAGCGTGTATAGAGGTTATATCAGTTAAAATGTTTGCCTTTCCTTCAGCAGTGCTAAGGACAATTAGAGAGGTTGCAGGGGGTACCGTAGCAGCCAATAATGAGCTCAACTGTTTCTAAAATTATATTTTCTGACTAAAGTGTTGATTTGCTGCTGTCTGCACATACGGTTTTATTGTTAATTTATAGTGAGCTAAAAATTAGATTTAACATGAAAAGCTCTTACACTGGCCCTTTAACAGGCTCTCCGTGAGTCCTTGTTTGCCTTTCCTCCTAAGTTTATTGCAGTTCAGTGATAAAGAAAATTAAACATACAACTATTTAAACACATTAATTGAGATTGAAAAATAATCTTTTAGTCCATCAAGTTTAACCCTCTTAGGTTTCCTCTGATATTGTAATTAGTAAACTGTTAATTGTTCCAGAGGAAGGCAAACGTTGCCAACCTTATGAAAAGTATTCTTGAGCATAAACCCTTGTGGGGATATAGGACAGTGAGGGCTACTTTCATAATCTGTACCGACCACCCCCCTATAGACCCACCTTAGCAGGATCTTCAGCAGCAGGGGGTATCCTTGTGTGTTCTCAAAGTCCTGGAGCAGGACTGGGGAGATGGGGTACGAGTGTGCCAGGAAGGACAGCAGTATATTAGTGACCTGGCACAGCACACTTGGCAGCAGAGCACTCACCCGTTGGGACAGAGTTTGTAGAAATCTGGAGATGGAGCGCGAAGCTGTGGAGCGCCAGAAAGCTCAGTGTGAGAGAGTGTAATTAATAAACAACACTGAGTGCTGATTGATACGATCTCTAACAACTAACAGCTGGACATCTGCAGCTCCACAATTACACATTTATTCATTTATTAAAGGAAAACTTACATGTTTCTTATATTTATATATATATGTTTTTTCTTGTGAATATATGTTAATACAATTTTGTAACAAGAATACAATCCTGAACATCACAGTGTTGTGCGATTAGTTATTTCTCTATGAAGCAGGTTGGTCCTGTTTTACGGTTTGTCTGTAGTGTGGTTGTGGTGGCCAGCAGGTCTCCAGCGAGAAGAGCTATGAGGTCACCTGGAAGGACAGTCTGGAGGACCTGCTGGCTGTGACACCATAGGGTCAATTGATTTAAGATGCAGGTTGTAGGCATGTCCCATGCATTACATTCAGCTTTGTCTCACTTTACATACACTGTAAGAGTTTGCTATTTAAATAAGCAGCAATTTGCATACATTTTATTGTTTATTTTAACACAAATGTTTTAAAAGTATAAAATAGAAAAACAATTTTAAAGGTATGAAGTAAACGGCTGCACTCACACTGCAGACACTGCAAGACCCCAGGAGATAGCCCCCTGGACACGGCCCTCAGCACCTTTCCCACAGCTTCAGTCCAGCACAGGTCACAACGGTCCCAGCCTGACGCAGCGGCCTTGAGCAGACAATCAAACTCCGAGGCCCTGATGAGCTCCTCCACACCCTGCACTTCACTGCAAAGATTCACCATGATCTGCAACAGAGACAAAGGATCCATGGAACGGAGAGCTGGAAGGTAATAGCTGGAGGAGATACTGAGCAGATGAGTGTAGTTATGATAGGCCAAAATGCTCATCAGATGTGTATGTATTATTTATTATGATGATCATCATTTATTTGTAACACAAATGTATGTAGCTAATCTTTACCTTTGTGGACACATTTGCATCCCCCCGCTCAGGCTCCGTAATGCAGTGTAATAACTAGAATTGTATCAGGGTTTTGAGCAGGAAACAAGTTTTTTAACTTGTTTTAGATGTTCAAATGTGAACACAAATGTACTATTTACTTACTATACTTTTCAAAGTGAAGGGCTCCTATCGCTCTTTTGCCCACCATATTTTAAAATGATTGTTTTGATAAACTACCGCCTCCAAATAAATCTACTAAACAACCAGGAACCGGACCCACGCTGATGAGAGGCAGTAACCTTGAAACAGCTTTACATGGGTGGGATTCCTGGCATGTGCATAATCCATCCTGAGCTTTGCTCGAAGCTGTGTAATACAGCAGGCATATGTTTAAAGGAAGCCATGTTTAAAATGGTAATGGATTTAAACAGCGAAGCCTTTGTGGGCACATTTGCATGTCCCTGCCCAGTTTCCCAGAATGCATTGGAATAACTGTATTTCTCAGAATTTTGAGCAGGAAACAAGATTTTTTAGCTTGTTTTAGATATTCAAATGTGAACACAAATGTACTATTTGATATATATATATATATATATATATATATTTAATCTCACAACTTGTCCACATGACCCTATTGCATCACAGCTGATCCCTCCCCTCTCTACCATACTTGGCCCAGCTCTCACATTTGTATTCAACCATTCCCTTACCACTGGCAAGTTCCCATCAGC